>KN503352.1:9795-57237 GCA_000787155.1 Scartelaos histophorus | reverse complement strand
CTCATTACCCCCGCATACTTTCCAAATTCTTGGTATTGTTCTTTCATTTTCTCACATCGCCTCTTTCCTCCGGCCCGGCTCGGAAAAAGTTTGTGTACATTTCGGGTTTGCCACCGTGTTAGAGGCTTAAATCGACGCGGGGAAGTGCAGTAACTTTGTTTTTTTTATAGCTAAGTGCAGATACGTCCAGATGAACTTTGCGCTCGGTTTGGACTTTTTAGAGGCTATAGGGAAACTCAAAGCAAATTCAACACCAAGGAGCTGATTAAATATTTAAACCATCAGTCTAGCCACACTTTTTAAACAGTTTTTAAAGGTATCCATTGTTCAATAACACTCAACCGCAGTATAACTTTGTATAAAACAGCTATATAATATGCCTTGTATAAACTGATAGCATAATTTTATAGGCAATACAATCTAATACAAACAGGAACTACAATTGTGTTTATCTAACTTATATTTCTCTCTATTTTCTAAGCTATTCTATAATGTTTTTTCTCATCAAAATCATATCTGGAGTTGTTTTCTTCACTCACCCCAGTCCTGCATATTTAGGTTCTTTTCTCAAACAAAAAAAGACTCTGTTCCACCTTGTAAAGTCATGTGGCAATACAGAAAGTGCTCCATTGTGTTTTTACAGTCTCCTCAACTACAGTAATTTGGATAATTTCAGAGCTGGAAATAACAATCTCTACTGAACTAAAAGTAAAAGGTAGCTGGTAAGTTAAAAACTACAAGTACAAGAAGGTGGAACAGAGCGTTTTGAGCTTTGGGGATGTACACAGACTAATAATAAAAAGTTACTTAAACGTGTGAATGAAACAAACGACTCCAGGTATGTTTTTTGAGGAGGTAGCAACATTCGAACATGGCGAGTCAATTTGTGTAATATAGGACTTTTAAAATAATGTATATTTGTGTAATAGGGGGTTGTTCTATATAGGTGCTGGTGCTATAACTTTAAGCGGTTTATATGGCAAAGCACATTGACTTTACAAATGTCAGTTTTAGGTTATCCTCTTTGGCATTCGTGTTATACTCTGGTGTAAAACTTGTTGCATCATGTTTCTTTCCCCACTTTTATTCAGCACATTGCATCCTGTATATCTTGTAACTTGTCCCCCCTCTCTTCCCATTTGTCGATCTCCTCCATCCGCCCCCTCCCAATCTTTATCCATCTACCCAGAATCCCCTTATAACACGAGATGGGGTGTAAATATTTTGGCGTGTACTGCCAGAGCGTATCTCCCTTGCCAGGGGCCCTCGCTCCAATCAGCCATGTTTGTTTGTTCAGCTTAAACTGTTTGTGGCTTGTTTTCCCTGGAATGTGACTCCCAGATTGATAAATTGTCACTTTTTTTTTCCTTATGGTTTCCTTCCTCCAGTCACTAGAAAGATAAGCCTGCTGTTGCCTCGCTTCAACACAATACAAAAGTGTGTGCGAGTTGTCAAGTCTGTCAGCTTGACTGGAGTTGTTCTGGCCAACAGCCTGGGGTTGAGCAGCAGCCATTTACTAATAAATATACACAAGGTTACACACACACTACAGCTGTTAAGTCCACCACTGACGCAATATATTTTCCTATTGACTGGCTTTTGATGCAAGTACCACAACCCGAGTCTCCCACAATGCACCTGTAGCTTATTTCATACCTGTGTCATCATCGTGTCACCTAATAAACACCAACTCCCAACATGACCCGGGCCGGGCGCTGATCTGCACTGTCCAAACACAATGTTACAGCTCGTCTGATGTATCCAATTCCGATGTCATGGCGGCAGATCGCGGTCTCCAGGTGGATTTGAAAGAGTGACATTCTTAGTCGATGGCTTATTTCCCCAACCAGCCCGTCCCTCCCTCCCCCTCCGCACACAATAAGCAATCTGTGGATTTGTAATGGTCGGCGCCTCTGTTGCCGGACGCACTAATGTATTTCATGCTTGTTTAAGATCTTTGCATGCTCTTTCCAAAGGTGCATTGTGACGGGTGTTCCTTATTACCCTGCTCTGTATTGAGTCTAAACAGAGCACTGGGGGAGTTGAATGGCTGGCTGGTGGTTTTTCTCTCCTTCCTCTATGTCAGTCTCGTCTGCCTCTCCAGTGATCTCTGCATGCCTATTAATGTAGCAGAGGAATGCCTGTGTAAACATTCTTGTTTCTCCGTCCGTTTCGCATAATAGTTGCCTGTATCGCCTTTCTCCTGACCTCACTATCTGAAACCAATTACACCACATCCATTTGGGCTGAATCTTATTTTCATAAGGATCCCTGTGTCGCGCACTCGCCTGCTTTGTGTGTTATTTTCCCTCTCTTATTTTTTTTCCTCTTTTCCAACCTCAGTGATGGATATCAACATCAAATATGCCTCTGAGTGCCTTGTTATTTATATAGAGGGGCCTTGCTCTCTCTTCTCTCTCTCTCTCTGTCGACTCATTCTGAAGAATGTGTCACATTGTGCTGTTTATACAATGTGTGCATTAATAGACTGAGGATGTCATTTTTTTGTGCATAGCAACCCAGGTTAAATAGATGGTGCGCCGCTCGCCTCTGTTTTTGTCCGCTTCACCAGCTCTTCAACAAAGTTTTGATGACTTTTCTTGGCATTTGGAGCTTTTTTGTGCTTGGAGATGGGCTTCTGCTTGCCATCCACGTGGAGTGGAAAGTGGGTGGCACAAATTGGAGCTTTTTGCTGTAATGGCTGAATACTCTGAACAGTGAAAAAGAGGGGACAGAACTTTTCTCTTCTCTTTCACAAACACAGCTAACCCCACTTCTACAGTGGAGGTGACAGTTTCAGGCATGACAAAGCTCTCTGAAAAGTTTGGCCGGTGTTGATAAGGTCTGTGTTATGTCGGGAATATGCAGCCTCTGCAGACTTGGCGGCTAATAAGCTGGGCCTGCTTGGCTTGTGTTCCTGCTCTTCGTCACCTCTCAGAGCTGCTCCTCCCTGTGTATTTACCTGCTGTGGATATTGGAAGTGCTTTTAAAACTCTTTTGACCGCGTGTAATAAATGGAGTGCCTCTCTTGACTTTGGGTTCAGCATAGCGCGTCATTATTGATTCACACATGGATAAACATTTCCTCCTGACAGCTACCTAGGGCGGCACTCATCAAGCAGTCTTCCCTCTAACTACTGTGTGCAGGACTCAATAAGCCCTATAATTACTTTGATTCACCAATCATGGTGAGATTAATTAGCCCCTGTGTTTTAATTAGCAAAGTGATTGGCTGCATTCAAGGAATTTGTTTAGTCTTTTGTATTGAGGCAGGAAGTGTTAAGTTGCATTTTTTTTCTTCTCCTATTTAAAGCAGTCCCCCAGAGACGAAGACAGCCTTTGTTTTTGCATTGAGAGTGGCTCAGCAGGGCAAAAGTTTAGTTCTATAGGTGCATGGGAATACGACTGCATTTGCACGTGCAGAGTCATGCCTCACCTCATGGCCTTTCTGAACTCACGAGGAGATGATGTAACTGTTAGATTAGATTTGAGTCTTGACTTAAAAACACCGTAAAGACATAATTACCGATGATGAAAGTGGATTGTGCTTGCCTAAACCTGCTTATTGCTCAGGTCAAATTAATGTTTTGATCATAACATTACAACCCCTTTGTAAGTAGAATACATTTATAACCATTGTGCGACACATGGATTTGAGAGTGATAAAATATAGCACAGTTGCCATAGCAATTAAATATTCAAAACAAAAATATTTCGGGATGGTGTAATATGGATTTATTTTAGCCTGAATATCCGATATTTCCCTTTGCTATTGCCAAGTGAATCTCTCAAATTAACTTGATGCTTAACTTAATCAAATGAATGTGTCTGTAAAAATACATAAATACATAAATAAATAAATGATGTGGTCTAAAATCATTTGTTGCATGACTGTGTAAACCCTTTTTAAATTAGTTTTACAAATCTGATGCACTGAAGATAACTGGAATGATTACATACAGACTGTGGCAGAAAAAAATATCAATCAATATTGGACCGATACTGATATGCAGAGAATCCCACCAAAATCACATATAACACACCCCTAAAAATATTATATGTTTTTAATTAACATAAATTATTAACAGGAAAACCATGCAAAGAGCTCTCCCCCTGCATACTTTACAACTCTTCCTTATACAAAATTGGTTCTTGGTTTACCACTGTGCATGCGTGTGCCAGTTCACCCCTCTCCTCACACACACACACTTCATAGACACACATCACACACACATCACGCACGCACATGGGCGGGTGGCGACTGGGCTCCTGTCCCGAGCAGACGGATCAATGGCGTTAGGACTCAGTGGCAGTGTAATGTGTTTGTTTACGTGAGTTCAGAAAGCCTGTCTCCTCTCAAGCAGAAGCCAGACAGACAGAGCCCCCCAACCTCCAGCACCACCTCCCTGAGCACCGGCTTTTTCATAATTGATCAGGAGGGCGGCTGTGCATCCCAAGGGGTTAAGACGTGGCAACTTTTTTTTTTTCCTCTTCGTCTTCCTCATTTTCTCTCTCTCCTCCTGTCTTCTCTTCTTGTTTGCTCAGGATCTCAATGTACTAGTTCAAACATTGTTCCCACCAGCTGGCAGAGCGGCGCCATATGCACGCCCTGTCAGGCAGCTGTTGTCATGGATACTGGCAAGCACAGGAAAATAAAATGAGCCCTGATTCCTGAAGAAGTGTCACTCTCCTCCTCACTATTTTTTAACATCTCCTGCCTCTCCTTCTCGACGCCCCTTGCTTTTTTTCTTTCCTCTGTGTGAAGTTGTTGTCTGTTGTGTTGTGTTTGGCTCCCACTTGATGCTCGTGGGCCCAGAGAAGGCGCGAGGCAGAGGTAGTAGCAGCAGCTGTGCACGATGTTCTTTCTGCCAGGCCCTTTCATCCGTCTGCGCTTGAAGACTTGGAGAAGGCAGCTCACCCAGCTGCCACTGTTACCTGTGAAGAGACAGCAACCCGCTTGTCACAAACAGAGTCAGGAGGGAGGGTTGCATAGTCCTAGCTAAGAGAAAGCTAGTTTTAAGGGTGCACTGCGTAACTTTTCTAGTGAAATGTCCATTACCCTTTTGTCATTTGTGCAGTAATATTATTGCTTTGCCTTGAATATTCTGGACTATGGTATTACATTTTGCTGGTGTTTTAGTAACCGAAAAAAAATGCTTGGAAAAGAATGCATTATTACTGTGAGTGGGCTTGCTTCTCCACAGTTCTGACGCATAATATGACCTGATTGTTGTGTCATCTGCTTGTTACCATGGAGGTAGATACGTCATACTGTGGAAGATTATATGCAAATGCACCTTTAAAGTTTTATTTTGTCTTAAATGTGTGAAAGGACATTAACAGTTGATGTAGCTGATTAGCTGATTGATTTGATCGGCCTTGTATGTTTTATACTTATTTATTCCCATGCTCCTCTGTATCTATCACTCGTCACCAGGGCTCATAAGCACTCTTAATGCATAGTGTAAAAGCGGTGCTGCTGGTTAATTCACTCTAAATGTAATCTGATGTTGATTTTGTCAACTTTAATTACAGCTCCCAGGGACACTTCACATGGTGCTGCCTCTACTTCAAATTGATATTATGAATATGCAAATGTGGCAGTAATTTGCAGGGAGAAGTGGGTATTTCAGTTGAGCACACACTAGACAGGTCAATTCTAGTGATGCTGATGCCTCCTTTTTTCAGTCACCCTCCCTCCTCCGCGCTCTTCTTCAGGGCGCTCTAGACAAACTGTATTTATGCTTGATCACAGGACTGTGAATTGTTACTAAAACATATCTTCAGCATACTGTTAACCATGTCAGAATCTGTTTGAGCAAATAACTGGGGAATTTTGACTGAGTTTTACACACAGAGGAGTGTATTGTCCATAGGAATTTGAATTATCCTCGCTGTCGTCTTTGAGAATTGTAATAGTTTATTTTTACTGCCTCTTTTACACCTTCCCATCTTCCCTTTCTCTCTTTTTCTTACCGTCTTTTGTCTTGTGTTCTTTTCTTCACAGGCCCTACAAGCAGCGAGGCAATTACTCTTGCAGCAGCCAGGCAGTGGCCTGAAATCTCCAAAGAGCCAGGACAAGCAGCGTCCACTGCAGGTAAAGCAGCTCCCCGTCTAATCTCTTAAGTCCATCCATAATACATGCCTCTCCGAAAAGAACATTTCCTCTGCTCCACAAGTGTGTTTGATTTGCCAGTGCAATCCTCGGACCTGTCATTGGAATCCAAAAGCCGCACGAGCCGGTCCCTGGGAAGCTAAGCGTCACATAGGCACAAAGAAAACACAAGTTTTATTAAAGGCCACCATCATTTCTGGTATTATTTCCCCTCCTGTCACTTGATGCTCACTTATCTTTGGAAATGGACAATTACTCTCCCAAGCAGATCTAAAATCCATATGATAGACTGACAAATGAGGGGACATCTTTAATCTGTGCATCTATAACATTGTTGACAAGGAGAGTTATTATATGAAAGACATGTCAGGCTGAGTAGTAGCTCACGCAGACAGCTAATTTTAACTGCCTGTCATCCACTCTGCAACGCTAATTTACCTTATTGATTCGTAAAGCTGTCTATTTCTGTTGTCAGTGATTTGGAAAAGGTCACACTTGTACACAGGCACACAGTGGCCCCGCACTCACACATATGTATTAGCACAGTGCACATACAGCACCTGCATTCCCTTGCCTTTATGGTGTTAAGCTTCGCTCCACACTGTCAAATCACACATTTTAGTCAACAACACTTTTACCACAGATTATATAAAGCACCTCATTGTATGCCCTGTGTTTTTTATTACTGCTTTTTGTATGCAGTTTATTTTTAGCTGTTTGAAATGAAAGTGTGTGAGTTTGTGGCCTCCTTTTGGCTAATAAGTATTATCAAGGAGCAATGCTTTAGCTCATTAGGGGCTCTGTGCATTCCATTAATGACAGGGAAATTGGCGTTAACCTCACCCGTTGATATTTTCACAGAGTCTAACAATGGCAACACCTCCAATTGAAGTCACACCCCTGTGTACCTAATTAAGCAGTAGCGAAGAGATAAGAACGCTGTGCCTTCAAATATTTCATCATAAGCATTGTTATCATATTTGTACACCACTGTGGCAAATAAACATTTTATGAAATAGTTTTATTTATTATTTTTGAGACCTCTGTAGCTCTTGAAGTTGTTGTGTACAGATATATGCGTGTAGCTTATAGGTTTAGGTTCACTGTGCATCTTGTGTTTAGTGAACAGATACAAACAGCTGGTCCTGATCTACAAATGACTGCATAGCTTTCCAAGTACAATACACACATGGAAGGAAGAACAATATTGAAAGAGAACAGTGTGGCTGTCATCTCATGCCCAAGCCCCTGCCTCTAATAACAGCAGCCCATGGTAAATATTGGATATTTACATTTGCTTACCCCTTCCTTGCCTCATATGAATCAATATGAATGGAAGGGCGGCCGATCGGGGTGTCCTCATCTCCTGCTAATCCATCTGTTGATCCGGCCTTTATTACCACGTCCCCTCTTTGTCCCTAAAAAGTCCTTAAACATAGGGTGGGCGATACGGCAAAACATTCAAGTTGGAATTTTCATGGCCAGGTCATGATTTAGATTTGATCACAATTCAAGTATTTTTCCTTAGTTTTAGAGATAAATGAAGGCATCTGATTCTGCTAAAAAAAAAAAGAAAAAATCACACTTGGTACTTGACTGATCTTACATGGTTTTCATCACCATAATGTCCAGCCCTATTTCCAGGGAATATCACCAGAAACACTGGTGCTACATGATCAGGACAGTTACAGAGGGACTTTTAATCCGCTCAGTTTTAAAGAGCATTTTATCAACACTAGCCATTCTTATTATTATTATTATTATTATGGATTTGCACCTCAGACCAGAGTTTTTATCATGTCCGTGGGGAATTTACCATGTAAATCTGCTTTATTTACTGAGATTATCGGACCACAGTGGTTGCTGTACTCCAGTATTTTATTAGCTCTAAGGCTTGATGAGTCAATAGCAATCTAGTTACATGTTTTCCACAAGCTGAATCAAGCGGATTGATCCCCTTGTACGATTAGCACAGTAGAAAGGATTAATATTACCATGACATCCCGCTTATGGCACAGATACTGATAAATCCTCTGCCAGTCTTTTTCCCTCTTGTTCCCCATCTTCGGTATTTAAGACCGAGGAAATGATCCATAGATCGTGGCATGTAAATTATTTAGTACACAAGATTCTAAGTGCCTCAGCTTGCAGTTTTAATTACGCGTATTAGCAGCTAAAGGCTCTCGGCTGACTAATTCCATCCGCTCTCTCATCGCTGCTACTCAGGAGTTGATGATGCGGAGGCAGGCATGCTAAAAAACAGAGGCACAAACACGCAAACACACACAGGCTGCTTCTGCACATTTGCGTAATGTGACAGGTCTATTATTACACAGTAAGCCCACGGGAGCACTCAATAAACACCTATTTCTCCCTGTAAATCCCTGAGCCTGTGCCATTCTGCATACACGGCTCTCCCAAGGCACACAACAGCCTCAGTGAGCTGCTCTCTCTCCCCTCGTCTACCTCTTCTCTGTGGCAATATCCCCCTCTGAAAGGCATTTATACACTGACATTTGGAATACAAATAAAGAAACGCGGACAACGAGAGGCAGACAGGATTACAGAGGCCTTTGAATGTGACAGTTGTTTCATTTGTGCACACACATACATACATAATGCAACCTCACAGTGGCCTATTCTATATACATTCATGCACCAACATCAGGTTTCCTAAAGTCACTAAGTTTTATATTTGACATACACTGCATTGCTTAATATAAATTATAAGGCAGACTTTCAGTGCAGAGGTTGTGCATCCACATGTCATCCTTATTCCTTACTCCAAAAAGTATTCTCCATTTTATTTCTGACCAAACTATTTTGTTTCAATGTCAAAACAAATGGTTTTTAACTCATATGGTGACCTATAAAGCTGCAACTACCATCATTATCTTAGAAGTTGACTAAACTAATATTTTTTTTGTTTAGTTAAATAGCAGTTTTAGATTGGCATTTTAAAACACATTTTAGCCAAATGTTAAAATGTGGTGATAATATTTAGAAGTCTATTTTTGGTGAAAATCCAAAATTGTTTCTTCTTTTTGCCATTTTGATCTAATAGTGTCCTTGTCTTTGTCATAAAAGGTTTTTGGTGTTTGTTTTAGAGTGCACAGTGCAGATGGGAGTTCTGATTAAATGAAAATACAAATTACAATTGCAGTTATTTTAATAAATGACAAATAACGAGATTTCCTATTAATCGCTGCAGCTCTAGTTACCTAAATAACAATGGTGGAATGCATTAGATATTGCTGTCGTTCTACTTAAGGCTGATTGATTAATGTTAGATTTAAAGACCCCACTTCCTGCCTCCTAGTGTGTTACCCCACGGCCCTTATTGTGTGTCACTGCGCGCACACAAAACGGCCTGTGACCCCTGACCCCGGCTTGTGAGCGTGTCACTCGGGGCCCTGACAATGTGATGTCACACCCAGATCCGCTCCTGTGTAGTTAAGCCTTATCCTTCCAAAACCTGAATGCAAGTGTAGCAACTCCTACCACTGCCCCCTTCACACTGTCAAGCTGTGACCACTAACTACCCACTCTCCCATCTGTCCAGATTTAGTAAGAATTAGAAAAATGAATGGAGAAAAAAGGTGTTGATTTTGTTCATTCTTGTGATATAATGTTGGCCTGTGGGTCTATGTGGGATACAGGAACCAGTTAGCAGCATTTTTGGACACTTACAGATAGGGCTGGATGATACGATTATTCAAATTTTTTCCCCTCATATTGATAAAAATGTTCTATTAAAATGCTTTCAATATTCATTTCCTGAGCTTAAACTGTACAAACCTTGAATGATTGCTATTTGACACAACACATGGTCAAATTTCTTCCTCCAAAGTCTGAACTCTGCTCCAAACCACACCGAAGATTGAAGACCTCTCAAGCATATCACTGACAATTAGAAATGACTAGACTAGAATCTAGACAAAAATGTGATAAAGTGCACCGCCATACTTAAAAACATATGACAAGCAACGTTTTATTCTCATATTTATTCTCAAGTCTGAGTCTTTATGCTGTGGAGTAAAGCCAGAGTAAGACTTGTGAGAATAGCCAGGAGCGTGACAACTACTCTGCTGTATTTCTTCAATCTTGTAGTTGGAATTTTGGTCATTTTTATGATTTTTGTAAAGACTTTGTTGAAACAGTTTTTGAGCATTGGTCCATCTTGTGAATCGTCTCAATTTTAAAGGTCAGGTCCACATTTTCAGAATCAAGATCGTCTCTTCTGTGGCACTTATCTGTGGCTTTCTTATGGAGCAGAGGCTGAAAAGGGCTGTTACGCTAGTCTCCCAGTGTAGGTTAGCTGATTTCTAAGCATAAACCAAGTGTATTCACATATAGGAGTACATTTTTACACTGCATCCCCTCTGGTTTAATCCAAAAATAAAAAATTTAAATCACAACAGAGGGGAAAAATATTATGTTATTCATGAGAAAACCTGTGTTGATTCTATGCGACCAAAAGAAAAAAGAATGTCAGCGCATTTAAGTCAAACACCCTCAGTTGCTGCTTTTGTAACCAGAAAACAAGATTTTCACTCTATTTATTTTCCTGCTTCCAATCTTGCCTCCTCTCTTTTTTTACACTTGCATTTACAACACCTACAGGACAAGATTGCTAAATTGCGAGGACAGTGCAGGTTCATCATTGTGATGCAAAAGAAGTTGAAATGCATCCCCAAGGCGAGGTAGCTGAGTTTGGGGGATCAAGAGGAAGTGAGAAGGAGGGAGGGATATGAAGAAAAAAACTAGCACAGACCTTTGATGTAGCAGCAACAAATTTACCTTGTGACAGAAGATACATGGCTGCAATAAACGAGTTATACCAGCCCTTACACATGCAATCAGATGATTCTGGCCAGGGTGTTAATTGGATCCTAACCGGCAGATCTGATACGGCTGGGCCCCGGTGGTGAAGGGGAAAGCCTTTCCAAGTGATGAACTATAATTCACTGAGCTGCTTGAAGCACTTGTAATTTACTGTGTGTCACTGATGAAGAGGCTGATCCAGTGGAGGCCATATTACCTGCAACATCAGAGGAACGTGAACTACCCCCTCCTCAAGCCCCCACCTCAACACACACTTCTACAACTTGGGCACTTTTTTTCTGCTACTGCATCGTCTCTCATCTTCACTATTAACACTAGTGCATCAGTTCACTATTGAAATGTGCAAAGTAGGATCAAAAATGTACATGTTGCATAGAGAATATTTCAGTTGTTTCATGTATCAAGAAATTAACAAATGAGGCACAATTAGGACCAAGTAAACCCAAATCAGAAGAGACAGATAATTATTATTATTTTCTGCATACCTTAACTTTGTTTTACTGAAAAAAGTACATTAAACAAGAAAACACCAGGATTCAACCCCAAAGTACCAAAATATCAGTAATATGGTTGTTTTAATATCAGCTTTATTGTTTACGAGAAAAAAATGATACAAAAAGAGATTATTAAAAGTTAAAATAGAAAAAATTATGTTGGAAACTAAGAAATATTTCTGCACTTTCAGTCATTTTACAGTTACTACACATTTGTCTGATAGATTTCTGTTGGATTGACATACTATGGTCTGGTCTTGGTCTCCCACCCCTAATATAATATTTTATTTGCTTATGTAAAAAGGTCTTCTTTTATTGGCCTCCCACATTTTGAGAACCACTTACAATAGATACGATATAGGTGACAGTTATTATGATGATAAACAATACTACTGCCAATTATAGCTATACAAAGGTCCCAAGAATCTTCATCAATGCCCCATCTACATGTTAAGATGAAGCTTTATGGAAATTGCACTAAGCCCATCTCTATCTCTTTAAGTTTTTTCATTACTGCCTCGTACACGATGGCTCTTTATGTTATGATAAATTACACTTCCCCATGCACTGCTATGAAAATTGATTTAGGAAAACATCCAGTAATCTACTTAGCTTCAGTCCTGACAATCTCAGGTATTGATCTGCCTAAGATGAGTACACGCCTTCACTTGTGGGAGTGTGGCTTAACATATGTTCCGGTGATTTTACATATATGAACATTGTCCGGTGGTGTTGGGGGTGCTTGCATCAATAATAGCCTAGCAGCATTTGGCAGTAATTGGTTAGTAAATGAACAGAGGCAAATGTAAAGAGGCTGCAGAGGTCGGGAGGACTGTAGCCTTGGAGGGGGGTGAGTTTGGTCACTTCACCCTTGGGACAGTTTAGTGATTGAGAAAGCATCAGGAGGCCACTGGCGTTATTGAGGCCAAGATTATTAAAAATTTACAGCAACTTGAGTGTCATTCATTTTACTCTATGCCTAATGCCTATAGATTCCTGAAAGACGTTGATTGATTCTTCAGTGCCAGTATTCAAATAGCAATGTCAATACAATGCAATTATGACTAGTGCATGTATATGAAAACCTACTCACTTTTTGTTCTAAGTATTAGAAACTATTATCTATGAATATTTTTTTTTAATACTACACATTCATGAAGACCTGAATTCCCCTTTGGCATTGTTTGTTATGTAAAGTACTATTGGGACAAACCCACTGTTCCATGCTATTGCAGGACTTAGGTATGGGCTTGTTCTCGACTGTGGGGGCATTCACATAGACTGCATCAAAACTGGGACTAACCTTGGGCAAAACCAGGACTGTAACAGAATCAAACCGGGACTAACATCAGCATTAAACTGGAGCCAAACCGGAACACAACACGTGTGCACACACCCTTGGTTTAGTCCTAGTTCAGTCCTGTTTTGTGTATTTGCAAGTGAGCACACCCTTTGACTAGAACTGAAATATACTGATTCACAAGAAAAAAAAAAGTATTAATAATCTCAGATAATAACAAAAAAAACTGTGTATGAATGTGAAATACAGGTTAGCGTGCAATGAGTTGGACTAGGAAATTGCCATGCGTAGTTGGTGTGCTCTTGTATATTACTAGGTGGAAGAGGTAGAATCTCTTGGAGACCGTAAGCTGCTAAGGTTGTATTTTTGTATTTATGCCAGAATGCCCAGTAGAATCAAACCTAACTAGGGCCTGTGTGACAGATTTGCCTGGAGGAGATACTACCTGAGCGTTTGAGGAAAAAACTTGACCTTTGGCGAGGCATTGGAGAGGCTGATTACAGGCTGCGGGTGTCACATGAGTGCTGTAATGATCTGCTTGTTCTTGTGTGGGCCTCAGCAATGTTTTCACATCAGGAGCCAATTTAAAGGTCCTTTGTTTTGCTCTCCAACTTCAGGGGCAAACCACAAGGCAAAGTTCACCAACGCACTGTCTATCAATTCTTGTACATATAATAACAGGGATATAAGCAGATTGCAGCTATAGTTTACTAATAATGAAAAGTAATGCTCCCCAGTGACCTTAAAGGTGCACTACATAACATCCCCATGGAGAAAAACATTTAAAGGACCCTCCACCAGGAAGGTTACACAATGCAACTTTACAAAAAGCAGATGAACAAGTGCTGTTTGTGAAAACTGAGAAAAAAAGAAAAAAAGAAAGAAAAGGATTTGCTGTATTCAAAGCAGGAGAATCCCCACTGCATTATTAAAGCCTTTGGCTTTCACACCACCAGAAGCTAATTTCAAATTTTCTAATAAATTATTTCCAGTCCAGCCATATTAGCAATAAATTAATTTGGATTAGGAACAAACAAGAGCTCTATTGGGTATCATGGCTTCTCCTGCACCACTATCCTCGGCGCGTGCATGTTTACGCCATTGCCATCATCTTGTAAATGCTCATTAATTTCACCCCTTCATGGCAAAATCATTTCTAGAAGAAGCAATTCAGCCTCCTGTTCCTTTCAATTCAGCGCTCACGTCAATCAAGTTCTCCTGCACTATCCCGCAGAAAGGAGGTGTTATATTCCTGCAATTATCATGTCATATACTCGAAAATGTAAATGAACGTGTGTGTAAAATTAAATTTATGGGTTGTCAGTGAAGAATAAGAACCAGGAGAGCAATTACTTATCTGCTTTCATCTCAGAGCCTCTGATACGTCAAGCAGAAAAAGCATTCAGTTAAACGCTGGAATTAGCATTGTGCTGCACTTCACAATGGACGTGGGCCAGTGGCTTTTTGCACTCCTCTTTCTTCATCCTGCCTTCTCCCACTCCTTCCCTCAACCTCTTTTTGTTTGGAAATCCAGTGAAATGAAGATGATTACTCGCCATTACCTCTACATGCTAATACAGGAGTGAAAGCAACTTAGCGATTTTGTTTACCCTTTTGTTTTTTATGTTCCTTTTGTTATTTTTCATATGTGGTCTTCTTACTTATTCATTCATAGATATTTAATGTAGTTTGACCATTTAACAAAGAAGGCGTTTGAAGTTGCATGTGAAATGTATGTATAATGCCATTAAATGTATTCATGAGCATTTGTGTTAAATCTAGCATACGTCTGGTTTGCATCTCTGCATAAGCCCAAATATCTCTAAGGCCGCATCCAATTAATACCCTTAATGAGTGCATCTCATGTTGTTTCTCCTCTGCATTCGGCCCATTGTCACAGCGTCCCACACAAAACCAGGAGTGACTGCAGGGGTAATTACTTACCTTGCAAATGTACCTTTAAGGGTTAATAACATTGAAGGTGTAAGCACCGCATTTGCATAATTACACACAGACTGTTTAATTTGCAACTTTCGACGTCTTTTGTTCGGCTCCTGCCTTATTGTGAATGCATTTTCTTTTGCACTCTTTGCATTGAGGGTCCGGAGAAGAAAAGAGATGTACCACAACATCCACCTCCTCCTCCTCCTCTACCTTCGATGGAGTCCCTTCTCTCTAAGACCCTAATGAACAATGGAGGCAGGATTTGTTTGAATATGAATATGAATGTGCAGCGGGGCCGGCTGGAAGTTGACCTTCAGCTGTGATTTTCAGTTCATCAGGATTAGTCAAGGCGGGCGATCAGGAGCCACTAATGCATAATGACTTCTAAAATGAAAAATGTGTAGTGACCATGCAAATGTCTCGGCTAATCAAAGAGGGGGGAGAACCTGGGGTGGGGGGGTAGGCGTCGAGGAGAGGAGAGCTAAACAAGGACGTGTCAAGGCCTGACAGAGAGCGCAAAGGAAGGAGGGAGGAGGCGGACAGACATGCATGGAAGGTAATCAAGGCAGCTTGATTAGCCGCCGATGAGGACAGGGATGTCTTATTGGCCCCTTGACACACCATAAAGGCTAGCTACTGTCATGCTAGCTCCACGGCAAACACCAGCACAATTAGCGTCACTGAAGGTGCTACTACAGGTTGATATTTTAATTATCTTTGGAGAGCGATGTGACCACTACTGTGCACGACGCTAAATTTAGAAATATATTACATCAATGTGTGCTAGCTGTATTTGAGTTCATTTGCTTTTCTTTATTAAGGTCAATAATAATTGCTTATGTGGATTTAGTCAAAACAGGTGATACATAACTTCAAGCTAATCAGATGTGTATTTTAAAAGCTCAGAATCGTATTTAATCAATTAATCTGTATTGTGTAAACTAGACTTGTCACGATAACACATTTTGAAGCAAGATATATTGCTGAAGAAATTGTAGACGATGTATTAAAATACTGAAACTAATTTATGCCGCTGGAGCAATAGCCCAAAAGCAGATTTAAACCGCAAAAACCATTCGAAATGTGCAATATTGTTAAAAAATCATGAGCCACAATAAAGAAACACTTAATTTGCATATGTAATGGGTCTTAGAAGCTATTAACACCACCTTCTATGACTGAAATCACATCATACATAGCCAAAAAATAACCACAAATTTCCCAGTAGTGCAAAGAAACTGTACATACGATAAATATTGACACCTCACAAAAAATATTGTTCGATCCATCATATATTTAACAATAAACTCTGAGCTGTAGACCGCTGAATTAGGAATATGCTACTTTCCAAATAATTATAATACTAATTCATTTAAAAGTGCTTAATAACAGTTAAATCATCATATTATTTGGTCTGAAACAGAGGAAAAGATCATTGTCTATGTAGTTGCCTCTGTTTTTAGCTATTGCTGCACCATAACAAGGAATTTAAGCAAAGAAACTTGTAATTCAGTGTATTGTGATGGCCCACGGTATGATTGTGAGACTTCTGACAATATGAGGTCACGATATTTTGGTTGTTGTTACACCCCTATTACAGATACAAACTTAAGTACTTAACTGTTGCTGTTCAATATAATAATTTATCGTCTGTATTTACTATGCAATATGTTGTACTTCAAAGTGTGTTATGGTGACAGAGCCAGTATAAACATATAGTGCATTTCGCTTCATGTTTTGCCCTAGTTTGCAGGTAATGAATGGTTTTACCCCAGCCTCCCAGCCATGACCGACCCCACCACACTGATTGTGCCTGCCACTTGTCCACTTCATCAGCGTACTTTTAATCAACTTTAGACTTTTGCATTTTCACGCTGTTTCGCCGTTGTGGCACTGATAGGCGCTCCGAAATGGGGGAGTTCAAGGGTCCTGCTAATTAAGGTCTACGTCTATTTAAATCCCGTACTGTTCCCAGCGGGGCACGGGCAGGAAAATAAGGCGAGGAACACAAAGGCACAGCACCCATCTGTCCTTCAGCATCTCCTCCAGGCTGCCAAGCGTCACGGCCATAGGAGGCCCGCTCTCCCCAACGCCACTCACCAATTATTACATTCCCAATAGGACCATGCCACTGGGCTTGACATATACCTCTTATGCTCCATTTTATAACTTTCTCCTTTCTTAACCCCTTCTTTTATATTTCCTTTACAGCTAATGGCTTGGATTCACAACATTCAATACACTAATTTCCGATAGAGACAAGATGCCTATATAAGCCAATTGTAGATTCAGTGTGAAAGAGCTAAGCAAATCTGGATCTATGCTTAACGTAAACTATCCTTTTTGAATACACCCATCTGCGCTCAATGACCCATCTTCAGGTCTTGAACTAGGCTTAGTTTGGACCATCTAACTGTAAGATTTCTGTTTTATTTTGTTTTCTTGTTCTTTCAGCGATCATACCTTTGTCATTTAATAAAGTCATTGCATCACAAAGCCAATGTAATAAAGCAGATCTTGATATCAGGTTTTGTTTTATGTGGTAAGCCTCGGATTTAGAGAGATATTAACCATCAATTAGATCCGTACATCTGCATTTTGACTGCTGGGTTGTAAATTCAATTCTAAGTTCCATTTAAAATTAAAGGTATTTTAATATGTTACGTCACGTGAACCTGACCTGTTGCCTGACCCGTGTTGTGTTGTGCCATTCCTCTGTGCAGGTTCCAGTGTCGGTGGCCATGATGAGTCCCCAGGTGATTACCCCACAGCAGATGCAGCAGATCCTCCAACAGCAGGTGCTCTCCCCTCAGCAGCTCCAGGCCTTGCTCCAGCAACAGCAGGCTGTGATGTTACAACAGGTACAAACACACATACACATACACAAGTATACACACGTGTATACATGCACAAAGGGCTCATACAGTGGAGTAGACAGTATACACAC
This sequence comes from Scartelaos histophorus, assembly GCA_000787155.1. Lineage (NCBI taxonomy): Eukaryota > Metazoa > Chordata > Actinopteri > Gobiiformes > Gobiidae > Scartelaos > Scartelaos histophorus. The sequence continues at coordinate 39,592 of KN503352.1, read as the reverse complement.
TATACACTTCTAACCATCTGTATGTGGTAGGCTACAGATGCTCAGCATTGTCAATGTGACAGCCTGTTTACCCTAAAGTTACAGTTCTTGGCACACATTAGTATTTAAATCATCTGCATTAAACTCTTGCATTGAAATGTGTATATACCATGGGGAGGAAAAAATCACACTACATTTCTCCCTTTTTATTTATTTAGAGTAGGCACAAACTTTGATTATGAATTATGATTTCCTCAGAGCTCTGGTATTGTATTTTGCATTACTGTACATTTAGCTGCTTTGTATTGCCTATTCTGTTGACGGTTTATTTCTTCTGAGAGTCCATACTTCATGTCACTCATGATGAAAACTGACCAATTGTTTTGAATATGGAGCTGCTTTAAAGAAACAAACAAAAATATCCATATAACCTTTGCCTAGTGGACTAGAATATTAATATAAAAGGTGTACATGCTATGGGTGACGTCACACTCCCTTAGTCCACTTCTTGATACAGTCTATGGTCCACATTTACGTAGGACCAAAGACTTGAGTCACCCCTGGACATATAGTGACCACCCTTCTCTTCTGCCAGCTCACCACAGGCCCGCGTCCTTGACACGTTTACAGAGAGCAATATGAAAATTGACGCACTTGTTCATGTCACCTCTAATTAACTGTTTCTAGCGTGTCGCAGGATCAATTCCCTGACAAGCGTCCATCAGGGACCGTAGAGTAGGGCACAACTAGGCTGAACACCACACTGAATGATAGGTGATGGATGATGTAATATTTGGAATCGGCTCCTGAACACACACTTACGCACACACACACGCACACACACACACACACACACACACACACAGTTGGTGCGGTCTCGTGTCAAGAGTTGAAATGCATATCTCATTCATAGATTTGATTAAGGCAAAGAGAATTGTTTAATTAAGAACGTCAGTCAATCGAATTCTTCTTCATTAAGAGATTCCAGGCTCTCAACTTGAATACTGCACTAACTTGTAACTGTATTGTTAGGAGTAAAGATACCCAGATACTAATACATACTAAAACTGATATTGAAATTGCTAAGTATCAATACTGAAAAGAAAGAAACCATGAAATTTTAGAATTGTGGAAACACTAAATGATATTGTACTCATGTTGCAATGAGGATTGGAAAATGAAGTTGACATACTAGCTCGTATTGTAGCTTTGAAAAATAAGAACATAGCTTCAAGCACATTTGTGACACACTTGAAAATAATTGCTGCATTATGTTCACACCATTCGCTGTTTAGACTAATTCTCAACAGTTTGTTTACACATAGTTGCGCTGACGGTGCGTTTGTGCCTGTGGTGCTCTCATGTGTGAATCTGTTTGTTTTCACAGCAACACCTGCAAGAGTTCTATAAGAAACAACAGGAGCAGCTCCATCTGCAGCTCCTCCAGCAGCAGCACCCCGGGAAACAGGCTAAAGAGGTACTAAAGCTGGACACATGATCTTTGTTTGCATGGTGTTAAATGGAGTTTAAAGTTTACTTTTGTTGGACATTTTGAAAGATTGCATACTTAAACACTTTATTGTATGTAGTATCTTTGTCAAAGCCATGTATTAGAGACAACTTTACAATTGTACTCACCTATGGTATAGAGATTCAAGGTATTGCATGTATATTTTATCAGAGTCATCTTGGCGTTGTGGATTCAATTTCCTGCCTCAACCAAAGAAAAATATAAATTAATATACCAAAGTTTGCACATTCACATCGTTGGTGACAGAAAATTCATTCGAAGTTTAGACTGAATCATAAAAAGTTGCTCACTGTTCTATTTTGCATTGTGAGTTCTAAAAACATGTATTTTTTATTTCATGGTAATTGGGACCGAAATACCGTACGCAACATTATAAGGCTTGTAATCCCGTATCTCAAATGTGGAAAGTTGTGCAGTCGCCTCTTATTCTGTTTATCTCACACACAGACTTAGCTGTAGCTCAAACAACACAGCTATCTGCTCTTTTATGTAAACCATATGCACATCCAGTGACTTATTAAGAGAAAGCCCACTGACAAAGGCCCCTAATGAAGTGTTTCTGTGGGCGGACAAACACACCCAAACAGGGCGCTCCTGCTCAACTTAGACCACATAAATCACATTGACAGGCAGCCCGCTCGACAGACACTGCTCCGTCCCGTTGTCTTTGGCTATCAGAGGAGAGGAGACAAGCCTGACAGCCCAAGCTATATTTGCATAGCCGTGTTGGAGCATCACACCTCGCTCGAACCCGGAGAGCTGAGTCCGGGGCTGTATCCAGGAAATAATGCACAAGCTCTGGCACTTTAAATTGATCCAAAAAAACAGCTCCTGTCTATCGCTGTCTGTCGCACCTCTCCTCAAGCAGCCCATTATGCTGGCCCTACAGAACGCCGCCACTGACCTCCCGGCGGCTTTGTTTCTGTTTGGATTTGTGAATAGAGTTTTTCAGGGCCCCCGCCATCAAATATGGAATAGAAATTGCCGCCTTATTTCTCTTGAGGCTGGGTGGAGGGGAGTCTCATCACTACATTATGCAGACTGTTTTCCAGTGAGTGCATCAAGTTTTACCCCCCTTCACTTCCAAGATCCTCCTATGATATAAACGCGCCTAGCTTGACACGCTGCATGCACATATACATTACAATGCACATATGCTGGGCTGTAGCTACGACAGAGAAAGAGAAAAATCTGCTTCTAAGATTAAGCGCAAGTAGTGAGTATTATTACTAAATATAATGCTTAAAATAGCCCTGAGCCAAGACTGTTCTCTTTCTGAAACACACTCTGTTTTCACTTGTTATGCCACAGTGGTTAGGTTTGATGTTTTTCATTTTGTTGTTGTTGTTGTTTTGCACAGGGCTTATGCAATAGACTGTCTGGCCCAGTGATAAACAGCACAGTGAGAGGAGCGGAGAGAGGAGAGGGAGTGTAGAGCGGGCAGTGTGTATATGTGTGTGTCTTAGTCCCTGTGTCTTTGCGTTTACATTCATGTGACACTGTAAATCTCTCATCCTACCAGCTCCCTCTGGCCACATAAGCTGTAACAGACCATCAGCGAAGGCGAGACAATTAACTATCATGGAGGGTGTGGAGGGGTGGTGGGACGAGGATTATACCAGGGGCTTAGTATCATACACAATCACAAGGCACGTACTGACAGCTGGGTATATCAGTGTGTGTATGTGACACACAAACAGAGAAGAGGCAACAGTGGAGTAGTACAGCCCAAAACAGGACTGAGAGCTGAGAGCAGACAGAGGAGGAGGGCAGAGCAGAGGTAGCTGAGGTCAGAGCTGAGTGAGTTCAGACGCTGCAGACTGTCCCTGTGTTCTCCCTCCTCTCGCCACTCAGTTGTTAATTCGTGTAATTTCCCTCCCTCCCCTCTTTCTCCCCTCTCCCTCCCCTCTCCTGCTTCTCTCTGTAGCAGCAGCAGCAGCAGCAGCAGCTGGCCGCCCAGCAGCTCGTCTTCCAGCAGCAGCTCCTGCAGATGCAGCAGCTCCAGCAGCAGCAGCACCTGCTCAACATGCAGCGCCAGGGCCTGCTGTCCCTGCCAGGGCCCGCCCCCGGCCAGGCCGCACTGCCCGGGCAGGCCCTGCCCCCTCCAGGTAAGGCCTACAGCACTAACACCACCAGAGCTGGTCACATGTGCTATTTTTACTTTGTGCTTGCTCAGACTGTGTCTTGGACTTGGAAGTGGAGATAAAATGCTGTTTTAATGTTACAAATACAATGACATCTATGCTTGTAGTTTTTTCAAAGTTTCTCTTATACACCAAGGATTATGTTGTATCTTGTTTAGTATTTGACCAAAACTATAGCTGGTCACCCTCCAGCCAGTGATATATTTACTTAATATTTCCACTGCCCACATGCTCTGTGTGTTTTGTCTCAGTGCTTTTGTGACTGTCTTTCATTCTGTTTTTGATGTCAGATTTCCATCTTGCATATGGACGCATGTTTGTGGTCTTCTTCTTTGCCTGTCTTTGTTTCTATCATCAGTATTCACCTGTGGCCCCTGCCTTATCTGTGCGTACGTCTTTCTGTCTGTCTGCACCTCTCATTGGTATGCTCCAGAGCCTACCACTTTGTCCCTAACTCTCCACATGATCTGTTTTTGCTTTATTCCTTTCTCTTTTTATGATTAGGCTTCATCTTTGTCTAACTCTATCTCTCTCTCAACTCAGTGTTTGTTGTTTCTATATCTATTCCCTCACTCCCCAGCCTCCCCTCCGCTCTCTCCTCCCTCTTCTCCTTTCTCTGGGTTGTTGTTGTTTACTGCCTTCAGTGAGAACAGGAGATAATAAACACATTACATAAAGACATTGGGTGAAAAGGAGGCTCTATTTTCAGGGAAAATTAGTTCCTATTTGTAGTTTATGACTAAAATAGATGAAAAAGATACAAGTCTAAATCAAAGGAAATGTTCTTTTTCACAGATGAAAGTAGAATAATATAATATACCGTAATAATGGATATTTCAGAGATGCACTCAGAATTCAATAATGGATTTATAAACTTCATTTCATAGTGTCTGCCTTTCTCCCTATGAACAACTAGTACACCTACTACTACTATAACCACTATATATAACACACTATTACTACTGTAATAGTAGTACTGCAGGCTACAGTGGCTGCAGTGACTAGCTGCCTAATATGATTGCAATGTAATGTTAATTATCATAATCATTATCTGAACTATTCTTATTCTAAAACACATGCTTAAAAGGTTTTGTGCCAAAGCAAAGGCAGCAGCATTATTAAACCAAACTTTAAAAATAGTATAAACATTTTCTGATGTTCAACAATACTACAAGACAATTCAGTCTAGAAACCTTTGGTTGTCATATTTCAACCTTTATCACATGAAAAATGTGATTGAAAAGTGCAATAGAAATAATCCTTTGACTAGAAGACTAATTGAAAAAAGTATACTGTATAGAAATCGTTGTCTAGTCGACTACTAAAATAGTAGTTGTGCCTCTAGTAATAATAATAGTAATACATAACACTTGCAAAGCACTTTTCTTGACACTCAAAGACACTTCACACAGTTCAAACAGGAAAAACAAATCACCTTAACATTTTCTCCCTCCCTCTCCCTCTGCCCCTCCAGGAGGCCTCAGTCCCGCAGAGCTGCAGCAGTTGTGGAAAGACGTGACTGGAGGAGGGGGCCACGGCCTGGAGGACAACGGCATCAAACACAGTAACAGCACTGGTCCAGGGGCAGCAGGCGGGCTGGACCTCTCCACCAACAACACCAATACAACTACCTCCTCCAACCCAGCCAAAGCCTCACCTCCCATCACCCACCACGCCCTCGCCAACGGACAGTCACCCGTGCTCAACCACAGACGAGAGAGGGAGCGAGAGCGAGAAAGGGAGCGGGAGAGGTAAAGGGGCTCATATACACCCTACAGTGGATCTGAATCAAATCAAAATGGCAATTTGAGTTTTTGCAATTGTCAAATCTCAAAGAATACTGTATTTTAAAAGGAAAATCTTGGTGAACCTGTAGTTTAGACCTGTTCTGATAAAGGAACTGAGATATACACTGCTGTCTAGGGCTGCACAATATGTCAAATCAGAATCGTAGGTATTTGAATCAAATCAAATTATTTAGACAATAGAATGCCCATTGCACAGAACAAAATCCTGTCATTTTATAGAAAAATCGTGCACCTGTAGTTTAGACCTCTACAAAAATTCTTGCATTAGTTTATCAGTTCATTTCAGTTTTCTATCAAACATTTGTGCTCCTGGAATTGTTTTCAATGAGCACTCCAAACTAAATCTTATTGTAGTTGTTATACTTGTAAGAAAAATGGCAATTTTGTTTTTTTTGCTCAAGATTGTGCAGCCCTACCACTGAGGAGATAAAAGTATGTTTGTAGTTTTTACATGCTTGCACAACACAAACTTATCTTGTTGTTTTTGCAATGTTATTTAGAAAGGCACACATCTGAGGATCGACTTTTCCATCCCAAGTGTTTGTCCTCGTTAAAACCGAGACGCTGTTACTTCAGGGAAAGTCGAATGTTTTGTTTATTTGTTCAGTAGTTTATTAGTATCTCCGTAATATTCAAAAACAAGTTCCCCAGGGAGTTTAGGAACGCACTTAGCTTGTACACAGATATCAAACAGCAGGCGCACAACAAGCAAGACAAGGTAACCCCATGTACATTAAGTATTTAGTGCCTCCTCTCTTCTTTTCATCCTTTGTAAATTACCTTTCTTGCTCGCTTGTCATGTAAACAGAATATGCGATGCCTTGAGTGGCGTTTCCGGGATGTTTACGCTCGTGATAAATGCAGCCAGCGCCCAAACATCGACTGTTACATCTTGCCTATCTGAGCCATGCATTATTCAAAGGCTTTTTCTGGGCGATATTATAATAAGGACTTTAGGGTAGCGACGTGTGTGTCTGCGTAGACGCTCGGTAAAGACCTGCCGTGAAGGTGGAAGTGCTGTGTAATTGGTTTAAAGTAGATGCTATCTCTCCACTACGTCGAAAAGGAGGCTTGAAAAAGATATCTTGAGAGAGAGGGAGAGATAGATAGAGAGAGGTAGGAGAGGGGATGAGAAACTGTTTTATCTGCTCGTGTCCCGGGGGTTGTGTGGCGTCTTATAATGATCGAACAAGAAGTATTGTCAGGAACGGTGCTTACTAACCACGCCACCGATCAATGTGGGAAAGCCCCTTTGAAAAACACATTCTGAGCCCTGCCACAGTATTTACAGATCATACACAACAAAATGCCTGTACACACAAGCAGCACACACTACCCGGTTTCATTCACATTTCCGAACGCAGACACCAGCGCTCCCATGCCAAGCCTAAAGGTTAAACTGTCATCTTTAATAGGATGTGCTGTCTAGGCAGGGTCGTAACTTATTTGGGTGCCATTTGAAAAAGTCCCCCCTCCATCTCTCCCCCCTGTCCTCAAAGAACATAAGTTACACACAGTATTAATCTCCTGATGAAAATTATATGGCTGTCTGGGTTTTTAATGTTTACTTGAAAGACTCCACCCCTCCTCCCCATAATGGTTTTACAAGGCGCAAAGGCAGTTAGGGCTTAAGACAGATTCCTTACGCATTTTGCTGAACTGCTCTTCTTAACCTTTTAGTAACCCATACTATTGAACTACTGAGCTATCCACCACAAGGGTTTTGACCCGAGTTTATTGATTTTAACTAGACTTAGGCTGCCTTAATCAGCCCAGGAATCCTCACCCATATATGTATTCCATATATGTTCCCCCATTAACTATTATATGTCTATGTTTTTACTATGTCTCCAGTTCACTACATGAAGAAAATGGAGGAACCCACCCTCTTTATGGTCATGGTGTGTGTAAATGGCCTGGCTGTGAAAGCATCTGTGAGGACTTTGGGCAGTTTTTGAAGTAAGTGCATTTTTCTGTTCTCCACTGAAATACAAAACTGCATTTTATTAGAAGACCCTAAAATCAAAGACAAACAGTTTGCATGGAGTCGCATGGAACTGGACTGTGCTTTCTTGGAGAGATATATTTGAAGTTGATTTTTATAGGAAATCCATACACTACAACACATGGGCATGGAAAATGGTCTGTAATCCAATGCAATTTATGTACAATTTATGGCAAATGCAAATTAGTGTAGATTATGTGGTATAAATCAATATTGTTAAAATGCTGATTATTGTTACAGTGCAGTTCAGTAAGTTCTTGGGTGTAGCCACTAATAAAAATCAGGTTAAACATTTACTTTTGGGAAATTTCATGACAAAATGCAATATAATCATGTAAAAGCTCCATTTGGGAGTATGACATCATTGCATTTGAGAATCTGAAAACCATCAATAAAAAGTCACTCTGACCTCCCAGCACAGCAGTTTGTAGAGTTCAATACAAGCTGTGAGGAGTCAAGTCTGCTCCATAACAAATCTGTTTCCCTCTGTTCGGGCCCCTGATAGGTTTGTGCAAGAAAACAACGTCAAAAGCCAATGGCAACCTGCTCGGCCGTACTCTTACCTCCTCAACAAAAGCCCCCATTCACTGTTGTCATGGTGCAGGCGCCAGAGCGAATGAACTCTTCATGCGCCATCAACAATTTAGTTAATTAGCTCATTTGTAATTGGCCAGCTTTGTTGCCTGGATGTTCGTGGGGGGACATCAAAGGAAGAAGGTGTTTGCGGCATTGGCGATTACAGGTTATCACGTTGCCACTCACTCAGAGTCTAGTTGCCATATTCGTTCTTTTCTCTTTTTTTCTCTCTTTCTCTCTCACACACATACAGACACTGTCCTCACTCTCTATCTCTCACTCTCTCTCGCTTTCTCCATCTCTGTCTTCTCTCACTATCCCTCTTTCCCGGGCCCCCTGCTCACACATAGAAGAAAAAGAAAGGGAAAGCTTTAATTTGAATATTCTAATTAGATTTGTAATTAACTGTGAAATAACGATCTGGTGAGTGTTTTTCACAGGCTGTAAATGTCCATGTGAATTCATATAAACTCTCGAAATCAGGACATTGTTCTGGCATATTTTCCAAATTATGCATTTCTCTACAGTGGTGACGTTAATAAGCTTGAGAGGGAGAAAAAGTGATACTCGAAAACTAGTCCACCCAAGGGAGACAGTGTATGGATTTAGGTCATGTTTTGCTAATTCCGCATTAGTCGCTAAATAAATTGCTCCCATAAACATAGAATGACAGGACATTAGCTGCGTTTTTACACTTTATTAGCGCATAACAAAGACTCCAAGAACCACAATAGCTGCAACCGCTTTTATCACAGCCAGCTCTCCAACTCGCCCTTGCTTATCCCAGGAGTAAAATCCGGCACACACTTCCCAGTACATCCCATTCATTGGAATAATCTGTGATGATTCTCTAAGTCACTCTTTAATCTCAAACCAAAATCCTACATACAATGCGATGTCCGGTCTACTGCTCGTGCGGTAGTTCAGGTATGAGAGTTTGCCTTGCAGCTTGGGAGGAGCAAATGTGTGAGGAGGCAAGGCTGTATCGGATTAGCAGTTTTTGCGATATCATGTCCTATCACCTCGCTACACTTACTTAAAGAAGACATCATGCACTGTTCACTCTGTTAGCACACAAACCCGCATAAGCCTGTGTGCTCTGCGGATACACTGTATAGGTAGCTTAACTGGTTATTTAGGTGAGGGGCAAAGCTGCACTGTACCAACGGCTGTACGCCACTGAATCGAGAAAGCTGGTAAGACACTGCCAAAGAAAACGCCCAGCTCCAAATAAGTCTGTCATAATAAATGTATGGAACAGTTTTTGGGGATTAGTATTTATCATGGGTACTTTTTCTTTTGAACTAATGAGACTCTTTTTGCTATTTTTCTTTGCTATGATAAGATTTGAGTTGTAGAGTTTTGAAAAATAACTTCATGACTCATTATAGATGCAATTTATTTAATTATATAGATATTATTTATTGAAGCTCATGTTTTTAGCAATATTGCATTTGAAAAAAAAACATTTGTATTTAGATTGGCTAACAGTGTTACTGCTGTCTGACAATGTGCCAGTTTTGGTCTGACAGAAGAAGAGCAAGAGGTGAGGGGAAGTGAGGGTTTGAGCAGGTGTCATATCTGTCACATTAGTCCTGCATTACGATTATTGTTTCAACAGTATAATTGAGTTTCAAAATTATCATTTATCGTCTATATTTTCTTCACCAATATTTTGCACTTCAATACATGTTACCGTGACAGGCCTAGCGCCGAAGTCAAGCGGTTGAAAACAGCTCGATTTGAGACTTAAAAGACTCACCGGTAGCACAGGTTGGCAGAACATTTGCTCCAACAAAACTGAACAATGAGCCCCCTCTTCAACGCAGCCCTGCAAGTCAGAGGCTGGCTCCCATACTGTAACCCAGTCAGCACATGAAAAACACGCTCCAACAAAGAAGGCAGGCTCCGTCATCAGAACAAAGATGGCTGCTCGGTGGCGTGCCTTGGAGCAGTGATTGTCGGTGTCAGAGGGAGGGCTTTCATGTTGTCGGAGATGCCAGCACACACACGCGCACACACACACACACACACACACACACAGTTTAAACGGGGTTACATAAAGAGGGTGTCACATTCAGGTGACAGTTTAGATGTTGGTAGTTGGGTGTGTGTTACGAGTCGAAAGGAGGGGGCGAGTGGCGCTGGCGTCTCGCTGTAGGAGACTGGCGCGGCGCCGGTGACACGTTTAGTCATCTTTTGTTTTGTTGCATGAAGAAACTTGTCAAGATCAGCATTTAATAGCTCTTCAGTGCTCTTTTAAGTGTTCTCACCTGGAAAAGGTAGCCGCGAGGTGGCTGGCTCCCTGAATTAGCTCTCTGAAGTTCAAAATGAAATAATATTGTCGGGAGTGTTTCTTGCACGTGTGTGTCTTGTATGTGTGTGTGTGTGTCTGTCTGTTTGTGTTAGAGAATGAAAAGATGCTAATGTATGTGCATGTTTTTTATGGTTGTTATAGATGCAGTAAAACAGCTCAATATCAAGCGTGTTTAGATACATTTTATTTTGTCAGCATTAAAGACAGTAGAGCAGTCGTGTTTTGTGAATGTTTCTTTGGATCGATCAGATGATCCAAAGAAATAAATGGAAATGAATGAAATGTGCAGTGAGTAACTTTTCTAGTCTTTGGTCCACCACCTGCTTGTTTCCATAAAGATTTTGTTGCTTTGCCCTTAATGCTCCACAGTATGGCATTCAACTTAGAACTAACAACTATTCAAGTATAGTTTTCTTTGTTTTATTTTTTCACAAAAAGCCAACATGCTTTCTTACTTGCCTCTCCACAGACCTGACCTGCCATTCGGCCTGGTAGTGTCATCTGTTTGTCATGTAGATAGATTAGTCTAATGCCATACTGTGAAACATTCTACACAAAGCAACAAAAACAAAGCAAGTCAAATAATGTTAGGTGTCCACTGTGCCAGTAATTGCACATTACACCTAACCAGGGCCAGCCCTTTTTGCTTGTATTGAGTTAGCTGTTCATCGCTGAGCACACACTTGTCTTCTACCCACACACCCTTTAATCACTGACCTCCTCCTCATTGAGAAACAGCGGATCCAGCACACACATAAACACACATTCACTTAACTCTTCCACTCTCTGTCACCACTCCACTCTCCTTATTACTGGCAGGAAGGCAGGCTCCATGTTAAAATGGCAAGCTCTGCCGCTAACCTGAACGCTAGTGTCTGTAACCCACTGCTAATTAAACCCACAAGGCAGCAGCCAAGTGTCTTCGTCTCTATATACCATACGCGCGCACACACACACACACACACACACACACACGTAGACGCAGGCAGCAGGCAGACAGGCCCTGGCCCCTGGATAGCTCCGCTCCCCTCTACCCCTCTGCATGTCTGTGCACTGTGACAAGACCTTTAAAACGAAGGCCATTATATATGCACTAGCACCATGGGGGGAGTATGTGTGTGTGTGTGTATGTGTGTGTGTGTGTGTGTGCGCTTGTGTACATACTATTATGCTTGTTTGTGCGCCACAGCCTGATTGCAGTCGCATAGGTGTCCATTTGTATACCTTTGACTAATGAATGTGTGTGGATTCAGACCTGAAGCTACCCCTGTTGTTGTGTGTGGGGTTGGAAGTTGCTGTCCTCTTCTGGGGCAGTTTCCACAGCCCCTGATAATACACACAGACAATTAGCAAGGCTGTATGCTTCGTACACACTTGGCTTGAGTAGATTTATTATAAGGCCCTTAGTGGATGTTGATGGCATATACATATTCATATGCAAAGCTGTGGGGAAAAGCCTATGAGATGTTTTTGTTCCCCTTTCTTTAAAACTCGAGGATGTAATAACAAAGAAGCTCATATCAGGGATTTGAAAAACAGTGGCCGTGCATATGCCTAAACCATGTGCCTAAACCATGTCTTAGCTTAAAAACACTTGTATCTGTGTGTTTTGTGTTGTTTACTTTGATTTCTTTTCCATTAACACACCAGATCTGGCTCAGTTGGTGTTGCGGCCCTCGTGCAGTCTTCACATGGGTAATCCCTCTTGAACACTGAAATCAATATTGCTGAAATGAGCCATAAACTGTAAACATAAACAGCAGTCAGCAGGGTCCAATAGCTCTAAATGGTTGCAACCCCACTGGCAACATGGTCATTAAGCAATCACCTTATATCCCCCCTTTGATTCACATAAACCTAATTGGCAGTAATTAAAAACTGGCCTATAGTTTAATTGCATTTTCAGACATAGAGTGCACACACTAGGCCTGGGCGTTTCTCTGTTCTGGCTGTCCATCCCATTGCCTGTGTCTTTGTGTGGCATTATTAATGCACAGTAGGACACGCTGCCATTTGAATATTTTATAAATGCATGTAGTAATCTGCCTGTAATCGCACTGCTAACTGGCCGCCAGTGGAAGGTGTGTATGGAGGAAAAGAAGAGTCTGGAGAGAGCTCTGCTGTCACAATGAGCACACAGATACACACATGAAAACAGACAAAAACATGCTGCTGATAAGAGGCTAAAGTTAATAAAGATTTCCTCCTGTATTTTTGTAATGAGGTTTCTTCAGGGACAGCGCGCAGCTCGCTCTGTGCTTTTGAAGCAGCTGTAATTCATGACACCCGCCATACATCAAGTGCATAAGATAGTATTATGGGCAGTGAAATGAAAAGGGTATTTGCAACATTAGTTCCCTCATCCTGCGAGGGACGTGATTAAATGATTAATGAAATGCCCCTTTTTGCATGCGCATTCTGAAACAGCAATTAGGCAGCGGGCTGGAGACTCCACCGGTCTGTCCCTCCCTCACCCATCCACCCTTCACCCCCTCCACCCACTTTCCACGTTTTAAGGCTACCTCATTCTTGATTTATAATGAAAAATAACTGCGCATTAGAGCTGAAATGGTAACAGAAAGCAGATGTAGTGGTTTTAAATGTGCGCTCTATAATTGAGGGCTATTGTGTTTGCAGTGGCAGCATTCATGTTTTGATTGGCAGGCCATGAAACCTCCTCACTCAGTTGTCTTGTTTTGCACAAGGCAGATAAACAAGAATGGGGAGTATTATGTGGCACAGTGTGTTTTGAAGCCTGTGTTCCAAGTTCACAATAATGTAAGCAAGTGTGTGTGTGTTGTTTGAAGTGAAAAGCGGCGAGAGGAGGATTTTGTACTCTCTAATGCACTGGAGGCAGTGCTGTAAATGATCATTGAAGGGTCTGCAAGCTAACCTATAATTACTGCAGATAAAGTGGCAGCTCTGGCATTTCATAAGCAGGCCTCCTCAAAGCTTGCTTTGTGAGTTTGTCACCAATGATCATTTAGATAGAGGCTCATTACCCAGCATCACAACACTTTAGAAGCCCCTTTTTGCCCCATATCTGTGTACTGCACTGTAGTGTGTGTGCTGGTGTTGTCTGTATGTGTGCTGGAGGAATAGAGGTCTATCTTAATGGTGAGGCTCTTTTGTGTCCTACAGACAAAATCCAATCAAGACAAAAACCCTCATTGACTGTTATGGCTGTGTGACTGGCTTTTTCCTTCTAATGAGGCGAACACACCAGATACATTTAATATGTCTGCCTCTGGATAATGCACCTCCAGTTGAAGAGCTGCTTTGTGTGTCAGATGTTGCCGGTGTTAAATTGTGTGTATTGTTTTCAGTAAACGAAGGAGACAAAGCCGTTCTGCAGGGCTAGCATCTTTTATTCTCTGTGGAAAGCTACGCTCAGGGGGGCACTGAAGTTAGCCATCTAAACTGGCGCAGGGCTATTGTCATGTTAAACATGGCACCACACACCGGCATGTTACTTCTAATTACATTATTTCACTCAGAGACAATGGTGCCTATCGGTTCCTATAGATAATTGTCTTTTTTACGGATTTATTCTTGTGAAAACAAAACAATAGTAGATTTGATACTGTAATTATCATCCTCCACACTTCTGATCACGGTCTTTTATTTCTTCTATACTTTAGCATTTGGTGCCTAACATATAGTTTTTGTCTCTTTTAGACACTTAAACAATGAGCACGCCCTCGACGACAGGAGCACAGCTCAGTGTCGAGTCCAGATGCAGGTCGTGCAGCAGCTGGAAATTCAAGTGAGTGTTTCCTTCTTTCTCTCTCAGTATTATAATCTTCATTATTGCTGCACATTTTGTATGAAAGTTTTATATTAAGAATATATATTGTGTCATTTTCACCAAAGCTGATGTTTAATTTAAGTGCCTAATCACCCAGTCAAACTTTATATTTTTTATTGTATGAGTGGAGAATGGCCACCATGTGGTCTGACTAATACCTCCAGACAAGCAGGACCTGCTGAATCCAACAAAGACACTAAACAAAAGAATCCCTGAGCCTTACAACCAAAGCCATTATGGCTGTTTTAATTGAATTAAGCATGTGTGCTTTATTTTCTGCTTTCTTTTCCCCCTCTTTTTCCTTCCAATTAATAGCGAGCGCATCTCTCTCGGTCTGCTGTGTTAATTAACTGCACTTTGCACCTGAAGAAAGCTCAAAAGGAGGGAACTATTTTCAGTAGGTGGAGCGTGACCTTATTAAGAAGTCATGCTGGCGAGATAATGAGAGCGCTGATTGAGCGACATTATTACTCAGCACTGCCGACATGCGCCCGCCGACTTATGAAACAAATAGATATGTATGTTTAAAGTGGGCTCAAACTGAGAGCCAGGTGGAGGATTCATTGTGAGCAGTGAAAGAAGACCAGGGCTCATTGTTGGAGTTCTTTTTAAACCTGGGCATTTGACTGGGAGCTGCAGGAGGTTTTCATTTATAAAGGCCCATTAAGTATTTTACAGACTTTTCTTCAAGCCATGAGAGTTGTATTTTGTACATACATTATGTGTAATGCAGAGCAGGAGCTCTGAGCAGCATGTTGTTTACTGTGTCTCTTTCTGTGATCTTACTCATGAAAACTGAAGCCTGCTCTTACAGTGTGACCAATTACTGTGGTGCACTTGTGTTGTCTGTCTGTTTCCCTTTTCGTTCATTGCCCACTCCCTTCTTTCCCTTCTTTCCCTCTTGTTTTTCCATGAGAGCCGTCATAGTAATGAGGCCCAGCTCTGTCCATGCACACCTCTGAGCGTGCATGTGCGCTGGTCTACACAGTGTATATGAGTGTGTATATGAAGGGTGTGGGGGGTGAGGCGTTCAGGGTCCACTTCTTGTCAGTCCCTCTGAGTTAGATTGATGATAGGCGATGGCTGGGGCCACTAACTGGACCAGGGAGGCGGGGCTGCCCAGCACCCTGTTTGGAAGACCCCTTCACCTTTCAGCAGCTGCTGGCTGCGCTCCATCCCCCTAACTGTGTCCACAGGACTTTGAGCAGACACTCAGGACCACCTAATTTATGGCCCAACTAGCTTGTTACTGTCAGGGCCCCGCTGACCTAAATTCTGCTATTGACAAAAAGATGAAATGCTATTTGTTTTGCCTGACCTGTTGGCTCCCCCTCCCCAGCTCCCACTGGCTTCTCATGTTCTCCTTACATCACCAGGAGCACTGGCCTATGTCTGTTTCTCACTTGGCGTCTATCCAACTTTTTTGTTCATTCTACAGAAGCTTCCCTAGTGCTATCTCAGCTCCTACCATCTCATAATCTGTATTTTTGTCTGTTTCTCCTGCTCTGCCTTACCCTCTCACTCTAATACTCACTAATGCACTCTCTCTTCTTCTCTCTTATCAGCTTTCCAAGGAACGTGAGCGTCTTCAGGCGATGATGGCCCACTTGCACATGCGGCCCTCAGAACCCAAGTCCTCTCCCAAACCAGTGAGTGCATATTGCTCTGGCCCCATAAACAGACTGTGAGACAGAACGACTGAAAATGAACAGTTGAAGCAGGCAGCGGCAGTGACAGCGACAGGAGATGGAAGGAGAATGGGATTTGTAATACCGACTTGCATGGGCTTCTTATCAGTTATTTGGCGCTGTTAGGGGACAATAGAGTTTAGAAGTGTATTAGATGGCAGAGCTGTAAGTCCTTGGCTCAAACGTGGGGTTATTTCTGTGTGATAGATATAATGGCCAAAACAACCTGTTGGCGGCTGATAGCTGTTTGGCTCACTGGCTGCACCAGCACTCAAAAGTGCAATGATTGAGAAAAAGATATGTCATTTTAACAACAAACACATGAAAATTACACCTAAGTGTTGAAGACTGTGCTATGTTGACATAAATACCCGCAGTCTGGTTGAAATTGGCTGCTCAAGAAAAAAATCCCAAATACAAAGAGGTCATTGAAGCAATACAAATAATGTCACTGGAGCAATTCTTTCTATTTCACTTTAAATGATATGACTTCAAACAACCAACTCATTTTTGTAAACATTTGTCTTCCAATTTTAGATGTTTTGAAATATTTTAGTTCAAATTTCATTTAGCATGTTGCTGGTGCTTAGTGTCTATTTTCAATAGAATAATTTTCCTCATCACCTCTCATCATGGAATGTAGATAATCACAGATAGCATAATTATCCCATAATTCCATCAGGAATCAAACTCCCTTTTTATTATTCAATCTCTCTCACTGCGATTCTCTCTAGCCTTTTTTTAATCTTCAAAACTCCAGCAGCTTGGTTCCATCTCGTCCAATAAAGAATTTGCTGCCTATAATCCGAGGCTGAATATGAATGAATGATGCTAATGAAGTATTGCATTACATAAAGCACACATGAAAGAGCAGCTAATTGCATTTGATGGTGGGGGCAATTCAGACAGAATCCTTAAACGCACAGTTAAAGTCCTCAGTTTTAAGGCGGCCCCGGTTTTTAAGAGGAGGCAAAATGCACCAAATGATTGCAAGTGTATCATCAGCACAAGTGAAAAGGCGAAAGACAAAAGACTATTTCAATCGCCCGCATGTCGCCACATTTCTGGAGATAGAAGCAACCATTTGATAAATATAAAGGTCTCCATTTATTACACTGTCAGGACAAGAAATAAGCCCTATTTTTCCCAGCACTAGGCTAATGCTAGACGCCACTACTGCACTGTCTCCGATATGACCCCATTTATTCCCCGAATCGCACTTCATTAAATGCTACCTTTTGGCCATGCTATGGATGGATGAGAATCAAAGTCAGCAATGCGGCAAGTTTAGAGTAATACCATCTCCGCAGACCAGTCTCCCCCCACTGACCAGACCTGGGTTATATGCACAAAGCAGACTCAAATTAAACAGTATAACATTGTACTTTTTACAACTTCAGGCATATTTAATCAGAATTCCCCAAACCCATTGGTAACCCTTGGTAAATATTTAGATAATATTGTAGGGCATCTGGTATAAAGAGATGTGATAGATTATTTGCCATTTCAAAGTCTCAATTTGACCCAAAATATTAGATCATAGGACGATGTACTTTTTTCAGCAGGCATATCTAGAGTTAATGAAAATTTCCCCAAACCCCAAAGCCCTCAGCCTTGGTAAATATTTGGATAGTAAGGAAGGGCATCTGCTATAAAGATTTTCAAATGGACGCATTGAAAAGGGTATTCCAAGGGCAAAAAAGTTTAATTTGTCTACATATTACTTGTTGTTTGAAGTGTGTTCTGGGTGCCAATACTTAGACTTAGTCACACTTTTGTATTACACAGAATCGACTCTTGTGGGAAATTAAGCCACATCAAAAACATACTTAGACTTGTGTTTTGTTTCATTCACACATTCAACATTAAAACATAGAAAATAACGTAATATGGGCCCTTTAAAATATTGGTGTATTTCCTCTATTAGCATATTTGCAAATGAATTTTAAGAACCAAGGTACCTGTTGCTAATTTGGTAGAACTTGCCTCTACACTCAGCTTCCTCTCAGATACATCTCCTCTGTACCCAACAAAAGCCCTTTATACCAAATGCAGTCAGCCCTATTTATTTCTGCACCAGCTCATTACCGCCAAGTGGCCAGCTAATTACCATCTGCCCTGGAATGTCTCAAACTTGACATTTGATTCTATTTATCAACATACGCCACAAATGACCACTCAAAACTGCCTCGCTCGCACTCTTTCATCTTGGGCTTAATTCAAACTCCTGCAAGTGAATGCATTTCACAATTAGGCCAATTTGGTGTGAATATGTAACAACGTCATTACCATTTGAAAGTAAATTAGTGCACAGACTAAAAGGTCAGTTAGGATTTTTTTCAGTCCGTTAGATTCTCTCATCTAGGAATGCAAAAGTGGAGGAGAAACAGGACGATTAGCAGGCACTTTAGACACTGATGACATGAAGACACAACAGTGGAGATAAGATAGCTGTGCTTGTCAAACTATGGCACCGGGACAGCTGCTCTTAGAAAAGTTATTTTAGTTGTACTTAAAGGGCATATATTACATGATTTTATGTTCCTTCAGCACAAACATTCTTGGAGTTGTGTTTTGTGTCATTCACACATGTAGGTGAAAACTACCATGACATCATAAGGTGGAACAGAGCATTTTGAGCTTTGATGAAGATCTAGACAGAGTAATAATAAAGTATTACATGTGTGAATGAAACAAAACACAACCCCAGGTATATTTTTGATGAGGTAACATTCTAAAATGGCTAAAATCTCTCAAGAGTCAATTTCTCCATAATATTGGAACTTTCATTCCTTGGATTTTATGTGGTGAGTTTTGAATTTATTACAAAATGTTAAAGAAGGTGTCGCCTCCAGGCCAAGTTTCTGGTCAGATAGGCAACCCTATTTACTCTAAGAATGTTTTTCATTGTATTTTAGAGAAAATTTACACCTGTAATGCATGCTATACAGTTAGGTTTAATGTCATATGGCAACATATGGAACATTAAGACAAAGCAATAACATATGCCTAAAGTTACACAGTGTAGCTTTAAATACACCTATGTGGCCTATGTGACTATTATTGCATTGGTTTTTACTTCTGGAAATTGAGGTTTACATTCCATTAATTAAGTTCAAAACCTGAAACCTACCAGATAAAATACACATGTAGTTTGCATTGTAAATAACCTTGTGTTTGATCCAGAAGTTGCCTTAGTAAGTGAGCTAGTAGTGAGTCCCTTCAGATAGAGCCCAAAAGGAGCAGGGCAGAAGTTATTTACTGTGGTTGACTAGTACTCGCTGACCAGTTGACATCTACAGCAAACAAGACTTCTCTGGACTTATTGCTTGAGTGGGAGGATTAGGACTGTGTGGAGAGGAACGAGAGCAGAGGGAGGGGGCTAGCTGTGGGCGAGTGATAAATAGAGAGATAAAGAGAGATGGGCCCAGGATAACATGGCGGCTGATCGTTGGATAATCTCGAACAGCGTGCTCTAATTAGAATTCTTATGATACAATTTGGTGGTTGTAATTAGTGGCGATGGGCTGGCTCCTCTCCACAAGCCTTGTTAGTGGAAACACAGCTGTGTTAGAGCAGAGCGGAGCACACACTCTCGCTCTGTCAGAGAACCACAAAATAACTCTTCCTCCTCTTTCTCCCACTGTCTGTCTCTCTCTTTCACTGCTTTTTCACTCTCTCTCTCTCCCCATCTCTCTCTCTCCTCCTCCTCCTCATAATCATCATCTTCTCTCCTCTCTCCCTCTCTCTCTCTTCCTCTCTGCAGCTTAACTTGGTGTCCAGTGTCACCATGTCAAAGAACTTGCCCTCAGCGTCGCCCCCTAACTTACCTCAGACACCCACCACGCCCACAGCACCCATCACACCCATGGCCGCGATGCCACAGGTGCCCTCGGTGCTGGGAGGGGCCAACGTGCCCAGTATGGGTGCTATGCGCAGACGCCATGCAGACAAATACTCCATGCCTCTGTCGTCAGGTAGGACCAACTACTCAGCACTGCACCTGCACACACAAACATGAACAGATGGTCACTGATCTCTGACATCTCTCACTTCAGTCTGTTAAGACCTTTTATTAGAGTTTAGAGTTATATTATATAAGTGGAGATTAGGGATGCACTGATACCGATATTGACATCAAATATTGCCACTTATCAAAGAAAACGTTTGGGATCGGATATCTGTTTGATGATATCGATTCAGTCCATATCCTGGTTGGGCTTTTTAAAGCAATAAGGTTGATAAAATGTTGGTCTAGAGCATTACAGGAGGGTTGAACTTTTCATACCAAGGTATTCAACAGTTACTTGCTTGGTAAACAACATTATTGGATACATTTTGTAATAAGTCAACTGTGTTTTGATGGAAAGAAAATGCTTTTTTTAGTCCCTATGCAAGCATCAGTTAATATTGGGTATCATTAGATACTTAAAGCATTGGTATCAGTATGGGAACTGAAGAAGCTGGATCAGTGAATCCCTAGTGGACATTTTAGATTTGACTTGGAGTAGTCTTCGGTCTCTCATTCACAAATTCTTATTGGTGCCCCAATTTTGGTCTGCATTTCAAATGTGCTGACTATGTATTTTCCATTATTCAATGAAATTTTCTTATACAAACTTGTTAAATTTGCAAATGAGCTGCCTTCACCCTGGGCACTGTACTATAAATATTGCACATCCGATAATGGCTTTAATTGATTTCAAACACACAAACATGGCGGCGCATGCATCAGTGAAACATGCTGACATAAACAGTCACAGAGCGAGCTTTGAGTTGGTCTAACGCAGTGAGAGATGTCTATTGGGTTTATAAAAGCACGCCTCTGCTTAATCACTCTATATGTAAATACACATGAACTTCCTCTATGCATAAATATTACATGAATGTTAATTAAGTTCAAATAATAGTTAAAAATACAATATTTATTACATTAAGACATTCAGTGTATTGAGCTTTGCATTTTAAACGGCCTGTCTTTGATGTTTATATTTACTCGCAGTGTGTTTAGTGTGCAGACACATAAATTATTCAAGTTCAGCCTAACTAACTACACGGATCTCATTTTATGGATGTATTAGTGTTTAAGATCTCTCGTGAGGGAGATTAATTAAAAATGCATTTTGTTAGACATGGAAAATGTTGATTTGATGTGCCCCTCTCTCACCCCTCCCCTCTCCCCTCTTGTTTCTCTCCTCCTGCCCCTCCCCCTTTTAATTTGATGAAACCTTGAGCAATTTCAATACCTAGAGGAATAAAATTTACCAATTATTTCAGGTGGTGACACAGTATTTATTTTTCCAGAGATTGCCCCAAACTACGAGTTTTATAAGAACGCAGATGTCAGACCGCCTTTTACTTATGCAACCCTCATAAGACAGGTGAGTGGGAAATAAATTAACTTTGCCTGATTAGATTAAAATTAATTGCTGCATGAATCATGGCAGCTCTCTTGCGCGCTGCTTGGTCCATTTGTGTGTGTGTGCTGGTTATGTAGTCTCGTTAGTAAACCATTATTTGATGTCATCTCATTTCAGGCTATTATGGACTCTGCCGACATGCAGTTAACGCTAAATGAAATCTACAGCTGGTTCACGCGCACGTTCGCTTACTTCAGACGCAATGCTGCCACCTGGAAGGTAACTTTCACCTTTCACCTCTGCATCCCCACACGGCCATGACCTATCACTCATGGACCATTACAGACCACAGGCATGATCTACTGATGATTACACTGGACTTTATGCATGTGATTTCATCCATTAGCCAAATTAGGAACCGTAAACCGTACTTAATGGGCCCATATTACGCTATTTTCTGATCTATGTTATAATGTTTCCGCATCAAAAACATATCTGGTGTTGTGTTTGGTTTCATTCACTCACATTCCGCATATTATAGTTCTTTTGTCAAATGGGAAACGCACTGTTCCACCTTGTGCTCCACTGTGTTTTTAAACTTCATACACCTTCTTTAGAATAATTTGGATAATTTCAGGCCTGGAATTGCAAATCTCTACTCAACTAAAAATAAAAGGACTGTTAACTTGCAAAATAACATTTCATTACATCACAAAGTGGAACAGAGCATTTGAGGTGTATACAGACGTAATAAAAGATTTCTCAAACATGTGTGAATGAAACAAAATGCAACTCCAGGTATGTTGTGATGATGAGTGTACAACATTCTAACATGGCTTAAAGAGTCAATTTCACGTTATATAGAACGTTTGAAAATCAAAAACAATAATTTGCTTGAAAATTTGAAAAATAATGGAACACTTGAAAAAATATACATTTGTTTTTAAAATAATTTGATGTACAATTTGTATTTTTTTTTTCTTAAAGGTGCAAGTGATCAAAAATAGCTTTATTGCAGCTAAACGCAAATGTTCCTATACAGAGTACATAACCTCTTTATCTCAATACAAGAAATCAGATATTAACATGTCACAAGCTCCAAGCACTCGTCTCCCCTTCTTTAACCTCTCGGCGTAATAGAGCCCATTCTTCCTGTTATTTATTTTTCCACCATTACGCCTTTTCTGTTTGGAAATGACAGCCCAAAGAATTATTCAGCCTCAGATATCGTTTTCTAATTTAGTGCAATTAATAGCAGGGGCTTGGCGTGGAGAGGAGAGGGCTCTGACGCACTAATTATACAGCAGCCACTCCATCATCAGCACCTTTTGTTAAGAGAATCACCCCTCCTCCTACTGCCCAGATCCACCTTCCCTTGCATATCATTGGTTAATTAGGAAGAAAGATGGCGGCTTGAATGTTAACCAGCTCTGTGCCACGTGAATGGTGTAGCATCCAGCCCGCATGTACAAATACCCCATACAAACCCAAGACAGGGGTTAAGGAGGTGGTCACGTGGAACCAAAGACGAAGGGAAGTGAGAATTGGCCTGTCATGAAAAAGACATACTTTATTTACTTACACAAAAGAGCCCATTTGTAAATCTGTCCATACAACTTTATTATCCTGTCCGAGTGCACAAAGATGTTAAAAATGTGCCCCCCTGCGTCAGGCGTTGGAGCGGGTGTGTGGAGGCTTGCTGATAAAGAAAGCCCGTCTCAATGCACTGTCCCCTCTGTTTTATCCTATGGGCCCTGTGCGTCGAATGTTAGAGCCTTTAGCCTTTGTTGCAAGAGAGAGAACACTGCAGCCCCTCTCATCTGCATGCAAGCCACGGCACGGCACTAGATTTAGCAAAGTGAATTAATTTGGATTTGGGATGCAAATGAGCACATGGGCGTGTGATCACCAATTCAGGAGGGCAAGCAAAAAAGAGCGGTGCCCTTTTCCAGTTTGTTAGGTACAGTGTATATTTGGACAGGACATGTTTCTACCCAGGTTTACTGCAGGAGTTACATTTATAGAAACAACACAGCTGCATAGAACACTTGCTTTGGGTTTCTAGAGTTTTATAACTGATAAAAATGGTAAAAAAGTTTTTCCTCCTGCCACAATAGAAAGAGATATCTGAGACAGGTCCACCTTCCCACACAATATCCAAGGTGATCTATTTACATTTGCGGCTCCACAGTATTCTTTGTCAGCATTAGTACGATGATCAGCAATGGGCTTGTCATTTGATTAACATTGAGGATTTGTCTGAAAAAAGAACCAAATGAAAGGTAGTTTAATATCTAGGCTTGGTCTCATCAGCTGAAAAGAGGGATCTACCCCCGCCCCACATCTCCTCTTTCTCTCTCCAGAAGCGTATTACTTCTAACTATATAGCATGCATAATAAAACTGCTCATTTGCTCATTAATATTAAAATTATCATATTCAGAGCCATGGGCATTAAGATCAATCAAATCCTGGGATTTTCAGGTCAGATGCGAGATCTGCTTATGAGTTTTTTTCTTTTATTCTGAATCCCTTTTTCTCGGGGAAGAGCAGTACACAGAAAGCCATGCAGATGATAAATATGGACAGCAGCTATATTAAAGCTGAGCTTATTATTTGTGAGGTTCGATGCAGGTTTTAATTATGGACAGGGAGGCATATTAAAATATGAAGACAAGAAAAAGATTTTTATTCAGACAGTTTGTTATATACATTTTAGTTAAATATAATTGTGACATCTACTCAGCTGCTGTGAGGGAGCATATTTGGACAGATGTCAGATAGACCAGATCAGGCTAATCCTGGACGTGCCCCATGTCCATCACACACACACACCACACACACACACACACACACACACACAGGCTCCTGATGACTGTCTTTATTCCTGCTCTACTGTCATCTTTACAGCGATATGTCCATTAAGAGCAGTGCTTTTGTGGAGCAGAAAGGGTTACTGACATCACCATTATCAAGGCCGGCATTACCACTTCTGTCACCACCATAAGCCATTCGCTATGCTGATTACCTCCTTTTAGCCTACTTACTCTGATTGATATGTACTGTGTGCAGGACTTGTAAGAGCATTCGCTCTCACTCAATTTTTACTAATTAAATCAATGATGCGTGAATGTTGAGAAATTCTTCAAAATGCAAGAAAAAAATCAATTTCCTGGGACCTTTTTGTGCTGGTTAATGAGTGAAAGTGATTCATTTTAGCCCCTGCTCTGACCTGTGTGATCTGTGCTTGCAGAACGCTGTCCGCCACAACCTGAGTCTGCACAAGTGCTTTGTGCGAGTGGAGAACGTGAAGGGCGCCGTGTGGACTGTGGACGAGATGGAGTACCAGAAACGCAGGTCACAGAAGATCACAGGGTAAGTCTTGATTCCTCTGTGTGAGGACTGCAGCAAAAGGAGGAGAGCTGCCATCAAAGAACACCACGAGCACCACACTCTGCTCTGCCTCCTGCACAGATTTAGTGCACAATAGACATACAATAAACATTTAATCTGTCTATTGTACATTTCATACCATAAAGTAAACAGAATATATGTAGGACTTACATGCATCATTAATGAGTAATGTGAATGAATATGGGTACACATAAATTGTGAGTCCATAATGTCTGTAATCCTTTAAGCTTTGACAGTTTTTTTTAATCATAAAAAACTGTATTTGTATATAAAGCACTCACTATACTGTTGTAATGTATTTCCTTATTTATTATGCAACATACAGACATAATGCATCCACTGTACAGAATGTGTTATTGGAAAAATGTGCTTGTCCTTGTTGTAAAATAATGTACACTTTGAGCACTCTGAACTCATTTCCTGTCTTTCTTGTTTGTTTGTTTAGGAGCCCTTCACTTGTCAAAAACTTGCCCTCCAGTCTTGGTTATGGAACTGCACTAAACGCCAGCTTACAGGTATTTACTCATAACATAGTGCAGTGTGTATGTGACCGACAGACTTCCTCAGTGACTGTTGTTCAAGTTAGGGCTGTAAACCTTTGGTCATTTAGTCGATCAACATTGTGTGACTATTGAAAAATTCTTCAATGGTGTCTTAACCAACCAAACAAAAATGTTAGTGAACAAAGTATTATGGGGGCTATTTTAAAGCCTTTTTATTCACAATCACAAAAAGGAGAAAGAATGTAGTAAGTTTTCATGAGATTTGGGAGTTGGTAAGAATTTAATTTGCCTTTTAAGAGATAATAGTAGTTTTCTCTTTAAATATTTGTAATTGTGTTATCTCCTGTGATCTTCTGAGTGCACTTTTATGGAGATAATGAATAGGTTTAAGTGCAGTGCCAGAATCGCACCACGCTTCCTTTTAGTCAACGAATCAGGCTGACTATGAAATTCTTTAGTTGACTATTGCCCTACTTCATGTGCAGACTGGACTTTATTCCTCTGGTTAGCTTCTCTCTCTCTCTCTCTTTCTCTCTTTCTCCCTCTCTCTCCTCACACATTTCCCTTATCTGCCTGGGTCTGCCTCACTACCACTTGTGAGACTCACAAGGCCACCATGTGGTCGAATCCGGAACCATCCCACACCGGTTCACCCTCTTCTTCTCCTCCTTCTCCTCCTCCTCCTCTTGGCTGCAGCAGACACTCCTAGATTGATAGCGGGATGTGCAAATGCAAGGGCATGTGCATTAATATTTATCTAAGCTGTCATAAATGATTTGGCTTCATAGTGTACACCGACGAGGTGCTCATGGCAAAAACTTTTAAAATTTAATCACTGTATATAACTTTAATGCGCAGCAGGCGAAAGTGTCAGGAGTTTTTATTATTTTGAGGTAAAGTTTGGGGGACTTTTTTAATAGCCACGACACACAGGGGTATCTGAATGGCACCTGGGGGAGGCGCTTGTCAGCAAAATGTCTCAGGAGAGAAAATAGCTTGCAACAGAATAAAATCATGTGTGCTGAGACAAGTGTGTTTTAATAATGACTTTGTTAAATATTTGAGTAATCTTCAACATTTCCTGACACCTGCATCTCTGTGTTTAGTCTGCTCCTACATTATTAGCTGCGGACATCACTTCCTCCGAGACGATGTTTGTTTAACTTTAATCAAACAGTCATCTTTCTTTGCATAAAGTCACAGTTGAAATCCCACTCGCCTCTGTGACACAATGCTTAATTTCTCTCCAAATCTAAAGTTGTACAGCTGTCACAAGCACCTGTCTGCTGTCTCCACAACACAGATGTAGTTTACAATACACATTCAATATATATTTAATGTGTCTATTGTACATTTCACCCAATACAATAAACTAATTATATGAAGGACTGCCATGAATCATCCAGTCTCCAGCACTTGTACAGCTATAGCACTTACTATACAATTGTAGATAGTGCTGCAATGATTAATGGATTAATTGTGACTGGTCAAAAATAAAAATGAATCATAGTCATGTTTGGATTATCATTATCTGAACTCAAAACATACAGAAATACCCATTTATAACAAAGACAGTGGCATTATCAAATTGCAGATTTTTGTGTATCAATAATACACTTAAATATAAATATGATCTGTTTTGAAGTCATTGCTCAACATATTTTAACATGTATTTGGTTGATAATGTATTTAACAACTTTCCATACACAACAGAAATATTAGTTTGACTGTAAACTAATCAAAGAATATATCGCTGACTAATGGACTACTAAAATAATCGTTAACTGCAGCGCTAATGTGCATGAAAATGAGTCTGCATCAGTTCTGTCAATTCTCTATTTAATCATTGGATCTTAGAGGTATTTGTTTCGATCAGCTACCACCTAAACAGTTTCTATGTAAATCACTTACTCTGCAGTTGTGTGTTTCCTTATTTCAAGTCCTACAGTCTAAAGTTGCACTGTCTGTCTCGTTGCAGGCGGCTCTGGCAGAGACTTCCCTCCCTCTGCTCGGTAACCCTGCTCTGATGAACAGTGGCTCCGCCGGGCCCATGGGCTGTCACGGGCTGCTGGGTGGAGATCCGTCTGGGCTGGCCGGGAGCCCCCCTGGCCTCTTGGGGGGCAGTCCTCCCGGTCTGTTAGGAGGGAGCCCGCCCGGTACTCTGAGAGGCAGCCCCCCCTCTCTTCTGCAGTCTGCACACGAGGAGCTGAACGGGACCCTCGACCACCTGGACACAAACGGACACTCCAGCCCCGGCTACTCCCCACCTGTACACATGTGAGTGCACCCAGTACTGCGTTGTCAATGTGTAGCAATTATTGTATGTGATGTTATTAATATTCAAAAATGTCTCAAAATTCATTTATTTACAAATTTTGAACCTTATTGCCAAATGTATTCACAGTGCATATGTAAAGCAACCACATCATTCATCATACCAGATCAAAAAATGGCAAAAGTCTGGCATTATTGTGTATGACCATTATAGCGTCTTCCATAGCTTTTGTCACAGTATTGACGGGATTTTAAAATTCCAAAACTAAATTTTTATACTATAGAAAAGGTCTTATGCGTGCAATTATAATATTACAATAATACAACACAATGTAGTACCATATGGTTTAGCACCTTTTCTGATATTGATCAAGATCATTCAAAAACTCAGAAAAGATCTAACTTTGTTCAGTGTATGTGATTTTTTTCCCAGTATCAGTACTTCAAATGAATATACACTACTAGTTTTATAACGAATTAGTATCTGTATAGATTTTTTCATACACTCAGTACATTTTAAACACCCACTGCGCTTCATTCTCTCGTTGCACCACCTTGGATCTCTCTGTCGTACCTTCTCTCACTTCACATTTTTATGAGCCCTTCTTTTGAATCCCCTCCGCCCTGCTCTGAATCCACTTACCATCCTCGTGCCCTTTGTTAGTTTAATTGCCTGATATTTAACCCACAGTAGCTGTATTTTCTGGGGTTTGCAAGGACCTGAGGGCAAGGTTCAATTTACAGCTTGTCTCTCTTTCCACTGCTCTAGAGGTGATTCTGATGTTTTGAATCCCGCTTAACTCTGCTCTATAAATAGTCTAGATCACACATTCTTCTTTAATTACACCCTTGTATGCATTACGGGGCTTTAGCTGCTATATTTTATGCAGGGCTGTTCCTATTAATATTTAGCAGCCGTAGCATTAATTACTTTTTAAATCTCTTCCGCTCGCTTGCCATCGCTTTGGTAATGCCACTGTGAGGGGAAAAAACAAGATCTGGGCCAGGCCGTAGTGATAGTGGGGCCAAGTTAACACAGCACCCATTTAAAGAGACAAACACTTAGAAATTACACATTTATAACTCGTATCTGCTGTCCATCACAATACCGTGTTCACAAAGCACTTGAAAATGGAGAAAGAATGCAGCCGTGTGGCCGCATGAGAGCAAAGTAATGTTTATCACCTCTCTATACATTAATCTATTAGGGCGTGTTTACTGCTGAAATGGGGAGTTAAGTGAAGCAAAATCTGCACATCTCCAGACAGAATCCGAGCACCGCCACTGCCAGAAGTCCTTTAAACTTTTAGCGCGAGCCCAGTCCCCTTGTTTAGTCCGGATAGCTTTGACATTGACATGACTTGTAGAGTAAGGCTAGATGCACCCGTCACGCCGGCCCTCCCTCTCCCCGACCCCACCCGCGCTTCCCTGTACACAGCCACGACAACCTCAAAATGGAAGAAATGTGTTTTCCATGACCGGAGATGGTTTTAAATAATGGAATGGCTTGTAGCACTAAACTAAATAGCACATCACCTTGAAGGCCTTTCTCATGAGAGGGGCTCGTCGGTATAAGCAAGTAAATCCAAGCAATTAGACTATGTTCTCTTTGGGTTTGCCCCCCAGTGCAAAGGTTAATGCTATCTGTTCACGCCCAAACCAGATCGCCCCGGGCCATGCTAGGCAGCGTGTTTACATGTTCAGCCTTAGGGGCACACTTCAAACCCAAATGCTCTCTTATACAGGGAAAGTGAATTAACCAGCACTTTATCGCATCAGTTTTTTTACAGAGGAGAAAATCGACTTCAAATAATATCAAATAAAAATTAAAATGTGTTTGTTTACACCCAAAACATTTGAAAAATTATTCTTGGTAGCACTATTATATGATTAAAGTTTAGTTTACATGTTTCATCACAATTTGCATATTTTAAATCAGTTTGAATCAAATTACTTCAATATACTCTTGAAAAACAGCCAAAAAGACCATTTTTAGATTGTGTATTGTTCCATCAACATGAAAAAAAGTTAAACAAAAAAAAAAACTTTCATCAGTCATGCCATCTACTTTTATTGATCTAAAATAGATTAACAATAAAATATAACAAATCACAGCCCAAAACATAATTGCTTCTACAGCCAGGTGTTGTAAACTGTTGAAATTGAAACGTTCAGTATTTAAGTGCTTTGAAAAATCCATTTAAGCCTTGTTAGCCTCTGTAGCATAAAGTGCATAAAAATCTACTTGAAACCGCCATATTTTCACAAGCAGGACCAGCTCTGTCAGGCCTAATTGTGTCTTGACCTCCATCTTTGGTCCGAGTTAATGAATGAATCTTGGTGAGATCTTCTTTGATTGTGCCTATGGATCTCCTCGCCTCCGACTTCCTG
>JACN01004455.1:0-10735 GCA_000787155.1 Scartelaos histophorus | reverse complement strand
TTGAAATGAACAGAACTCTTTTAATTTGTTTGATTTAGATTTAGATTCTAGTAACATTAAACTACAGATTTGTTTTTCTTTCAGTGAATTCAACATTTACCAGTGTAAAATATCCCTGGTGTTTCTCACAGTCTGACACTGTAACTCCCTGTGGAGAATAAACACAAAACATGGTCCAAAGTTGCAGGAGGAGACGCAAACTGGGCCTGGTCCAAAGTGAGACGGGTCCTGAAGACACTGTCCAGACCTGAAGTCCAGACCTGAAGTCCAGACCTGAAGTCCAGACCTGAAGTCCATACCTGAAGTCCAGACTTGAAGTCCAGACTTGAAGTCCAGACTTGAAGTCCAGACTTGAAGTCCAGACCTGAGGTGATCATCTCTACTGGCAGCAGTTTGAGACGACTGGACTTCTGTTCAAAAGTGACGTCTGAGCGTTGTAAGTGTGGAGAGACCAAAGCTTCTGACAGGAGGTGAAGAGCACAAACACTTTGCACTGGCATGTTTTAATTTCACTTGTTTTTATTTTATTTTATTAATTAATTTATGTTTTGACAGATTTTGAGCAATTTGGGAAGTAGACTGGATTTCATTCAACTGTAGCTATGCCTAATTTAGATCAACAAATCTTATTGTGTAACTTTTCTGGTGGAGGGTCCTTCGATGCATTTCTCCATGGAGATCTTACTGCTTTATCTGAAATGTTTCACAGTGCTGCATTAAACCTTTGTACCTTCATGCACCAGGTCAGATCTTTTGGCTCCCAGTCAAAATGGGTTTTTCTAGCTATTTTTGAGGTACAAAAGGTTTGTTTTTTTTGCAGTTTTCCTCGTCAGAACCTGCACAGGTGTGAAGGATCCGAAAGAAATCGGATTATTTACACCAGAGGCTTTTCACGTGACATTTCTATAATCCAATAACCACAGAAATCAGATTATAATCAGACTTTTGGTTCTGTAAACGTTGCCAGAGGAGCAGAAACCACAGAAGGACCAGCAGGGTTTTATGGAGGACAAAAGACTATAAATAAATCATGTGACACTGCTGCGGTCCCGCTCATTCCCCACCTCACAGCGCCCCCTACGTGTCAGAGTAAAACACTACCCGACAGTCATAAGGTTAAAGGGTTTGTGTCCGATTTGGTTAAGTGTTTTACAGCCCCAGGACTTGTGTTATTTTCCCACATTCTCCTGCAGCCACCTCCCAGACTTGAGGAGATTCCAGATTTGTGACCAGTTTATCACTTAGTCTGCGCTTCCGGTGTGTCTCTTTGATTTATGCGACGCTCATTTCACATTTACAGTTTCGTTTTTTGTCACTTAAGTGTTTTATGCAACAGGAAGAACAGAAAAAGGAACAAAAAACCAAAAAAAACTGTCCAAGTCGGCGAGGATTTTACACGTTTTCAGATGTTGAGATGTGTCCAAAATACTCCATCGCTTTTCGCTTGTTGAAGGCCATTAAAGGAGACGAGGGTCCAAAGTAAAAAAACGTGACTGTTTTAAGAGAAATTACAGTTGACGGCGATAACCTGTGGACATAAATTACAGAATGACGCAGGTATTTCGTCGTCTCTTTTGCAGATACAATTAAACTTCCATCAGCTCCGAGCGGCTCTGCTTTGGATTAAACTCGACTTTCTTTGACCCTCTCTAGAAACATCACGTTTGCTTTGAGGCCTTTCAAAATAAACCCTTCAGAACTTGACACCTGGAGTCATCAGGGGAAGGACCGGCACCAAATATTCGTTTTAGATTTGACTTTTAGCTAATGGTTGTTTTGAAGGACTCCTCAAAACAAACATGGAGGAGCTGGTCCAGGATCCACACTTGAGACGTGAGTCAGTCAGCGGGCGAAAGAAGAAAGAGACTCTCGAATATTTATTTCAAAGACGCCACACAATGGGACGTTTTGGGCCAGACTCGGCGAAGCTTTAGAGAAGTGTAATTTAATTATAGTAAGTTCCAAGTTTAGCTGCATTTCACACACGTCACTGAGAAAAAGATTTGATGTATGGACACGTTTGGTTCCAGACGCCACTGATCTGACTAAAATATGACACGTGTGGGACATTCTGAGCATGTGCACTTGTTGCTCCATGGAGAAAACTGAACTTTCCACGTAAAAAATATCCTATGTGTGACATTAGACCTGAAAAAAGATTTTAATTGTGCCTGATTCGGTCAGATTTGGACACAAATATCCAAATGCCTCTCAGGCTCAGTTCAATTTTGCTGTCGAGAGTCGGTTTTGCACAGAAACATTTGGCCTGATCCACACTGTTTTCATTAAATAAATGCATTTATTAATAGAATAATATTTTTCACAATTGATTTATGCAAATGCCTCGCCAGTGAGTCAAAATATGCCTGAATAAAATGGAACAGTAGCAAAAAACCCACTGAAAACCCCAATATCTTCTGTAGATGTTATAGCTTTGTCTGCACAGTTTCACACTCCTTTCCATCTTCATGGAGGCCAAATCAGATTATGTTACAGGTCAGATCCGTGGAGAGGCGGTGACCCTACTCACAATCAGAATGTTTTTAAGGCATTTTTGAGCTTTAAAACCACCTGTAATTGCATAAATGTAAAGTAGAGCTGTTTAATGTTTAACATTTCAGGCAGAGCAGTGACAGATCCATGGAAAAAAGCAGGTAAAGGCCCCAACTAAAAAGTGACGTAACACATCTTTAACCCAGACTATGGTTAAAATGGTTTACTCAGGTTTAGAGTCCACACAGCACATTCACACACTGCCAGTGCTTAGCTGATTATTTTTTGAACGGTGTGGTACAGCACAAGCTCTAAGGTCACTGATACTGGGTTTGTGGATGTAAGATTTTAAATTTTAATTTCATAAACTTGACCTATCTGTGTTTGCAGATTCAAGGTAAACATGTTCACACCAAATATCACTTTATATATTATAACAATTGTAATTCTGATTCATTCTTCCTCACAAAACATTGGACATGGACAAGTTTATTATTTTTATTTTATTTCTCTTTGATCATCCAATCAGAAAGCATTTTTAAAATATTGACACAAATTATTCCTACTAACAGCATTTCACTAAAGGCCACAGCCCTGACCGTCTCTAAGCCGCTTGTTAACACTGAATTTAAAAAATGGGATTCAGTAATAATACCTCCTGACTGTTTGAGTCTGTCCCTCCACTACCAAAGAATTTAGAAAATTTAGAAAATTATTTCAATTCTGCCAGAAGTTAAACTGGCACATTTTGAAAATCAGCCTCTTCTAATCCATCCTCTGACATATTCTGTTTTTCGTCTTGGTCAGTGATCAATAAAAAAGGTTTTTGAACTCTTAAAAGTTCTTTCTGATCCTCACAGATGTGATCAGAAGACAAGGGCATTCCACAGAATGTTTTTTCCTAAGAATCTTGCATCAACGTTTTCAGCTTAAATCCAAATCCACTAGAGACGGTTACAGGTTTTGTACAGTCGAGACATGTTATTACAACATGTCAACAGGAGAGGCCAAGATTTCAAGTAAAAAGAGACGTTATCAAAGGGAAAACAAGGTAAAACAAGCAGAGGTTGATATGGGACAAGGATTCTTTAAAACTGAAGCTACAGAAATTGTAAAAAACTAAATCTTGAAGGAAGCAGGATTTGTGTAGGTATTGTATTGTATTAAACAACTATATACTTCAAATTTACTACAAACAGCACAGCTACAAGTCTTATTGGTGTCGCTGTTTGCACTGAAATTAAGATTAATAAAAAAAATAAAATAAAATAAAAACATGCTCTAAAATTTCAGGAGAAAAAAATCAAGTCTGTTTAGGCTTTTAATAAGCAGTAAAGGTAAAAGCTTTGGTCCTAATACTGAACCCTGTGGTCATAATCTGCATTAATCACAACTAAACCTGAGCCTGAGCTTTAACCTGCAGAGACACACACGAGTTGTTATCATTCTCATTATATGGTCATGTTAACGCTCCAAACCTCCACTATTTACTATGATAATATTACTATAATCTCATATGTTGGTGTCTGGTCACACAGCAGAGCCTCACTATAACCACACACACTCACACACACTTCAGGAGGAACTTTATTTTTAGAGAAGTTCTTTGAGGGTGTCACAGATTTCCACTAAATCTCTGGTGACGTCCCACAGCCCCTGCCCTGAAGCATCGATTGTGACTTTTAGGTTGGACCTTTTATTTCGCCCAACGTGCGATCTGTTCCACTCACTGCACTGCAGGCTTGAGCTATGTGCTCCCACCCAGTCATTTTTATTTGAGACTTGCAAATCCAGTTGGTTTGTGCGTGTGAATCTCCTGAACCAGTATCTCCACTTCCGTCTCTTTTGAGTTGCCATCATGGCTGCACCAGACTTTAACCCTCGTGTTGCCACTGAGCGCAGGTGAAAAGGGAAAACTCAAGTATTCACACATTTGGGGTGAACGTTTCTTCAAGCAACATAAAATTTGGTGTTTAAAATTCAATTAAACTGCTTATATTGGGGATGAGGTCACAGAGCGGCTCAGGGGCTGTGGTCATCGTGGTCATCGTGGTCATCGTGGGCGTTTTGACTCATGCAGGTGCTGCTGCAGGTGGACTGTGCTGAGGGTTTTATAAATCAGGAGCTTGTGTGGAATGTGCCTCTTGTGGCCACTTGGAGCATGCACTTATTTAGGAACATTTCTTCATAAATCTTTTATAAACAAAATCCAGATCTGTAGAGAGGCAGGATCCCAATGCAGGTTTTTCAAAGTATTTTAGCTATGAAAACGTGTTACACAATGCTAATTCTATGCTAAAACTCATATTAAGATTTCTTCCAAAATAACATCTTTACGCAGACACGTAGGTTATGTACAATCATAAAACACATGAGTTTAAATGTCAATGTGGTTCCTCCTCCTCCCATGACTCCCTCCTCCGTGACTAAAGTTTTATGCCAATATGAAATTATTTGGACATTTGTGTTTCTTGCACTGCTCTTTCAGATATTTAGTTTCTCATTTTCATCATTGAAAATATATTTTTTGTGCATAATTTTTGTTTTTCACTCCAGTCATATTAATGTCAAATTATAAATCAGATATTATATTCCAATAGTTATAAGACATTTTTACTCTTAGACAAGATTAAATTCCCAGTGTCTGTATCTAGTTTCACATGGTGTTTAAATCATTGTGAAGAAAATTGGATCCGTTGTAAAACTGATTATTGTGGTTTTATTGGGCCCAGAGTAAATTTGCGTGGCTCAATAACATTACACCATTCCCCTGTAAAGTTCTAGTCCGGCGTGTTTTTTATTTGGATTCATTCGGGCGCCCTTTGATTAGTCAAGTTTAAAAGGGTCTCGTGTATCCACTCTGTTGCCTTTTTCCTTATTTATCCTCATTCTACATCTTTATGGACAATAAATGGACAAACAACAAAGGAAAACCAAACCTCGGTTTATATGGGCCACTTAGATGGAGGTTTGGCAGCTGCTCATGTCGGCCACGTTTAAAGAAGCAGGTTTAGACCAAACTCAGGCTTTGTTAACCCCGAAAAGACCCTCACTCAGGTCTTTATTTGGGCTCTGCTGGCGATGGTAACTGACACAATCTGGTTTCTTCTTCTGGAGGTCAATGCATTTTTTCCCCTTTATAAATTGTCTGTTAATTTGTGCATCATAAAGAAGATCTGACTGTGGTGTTCCTCTGGCTCTGGCAGGCTGTGAAGAAGATGCTGCTGAATCTGATGTTTTATCACATAATCCAGAGTCGATAACAACACCTGAAGAGAAGATCTGACTTCCAAACATCTCCCAGTGAGTGTGAATAGAGTCTGTTCACTTACACTTTACACTTGGTTGAGTTAAATACTTTAAACCTGATCTGTCACCACCGTCTGCTCCAAAATGTGTTGGGAAGTGTAAAGGATTCATACTTTAAAAATACAATTTAAAATTAAGTAAACTGAATATAGGACTTAAAAATCATCTCTCAACATCTTAGATTAGTTTAAAAAAAAAAGTAATTAGCTCATTTAATTTAAAATCTGGAATCAAATATAAAAAACTATTTTAAAAAGACTAAATGGCTTTAGGTTCCTCCTCAGCACGGAACCTACGCCTTGGACTTTTTGGCAAAAGGACCCTTTGTAGATCATTATTTAATTTTTTTTAAATTTTTCTTTTCTTTTCTGATACAATTTTAGTATTTCTGTATCTCCTTTTTTCACTTTTATTTTGGGTATATTTATCTTTTTGTTTACTTACTTCCTTACTTATTATTTTCTTTTTCTAACGTACTATTCAAAAATATTTACTTGCTTGAAAAATTGCACTGACTTTTATATTGTATTCTTGCTCTGCTTTGCAAAAAATGTTCAATAAAAATAATAATTAAAAAAAAAAAGACTAAATGGCAAAAAAGGCAAAAGATGTAATATTTTTATCTTCATACTATAATAGAATTGAATAAACCGTGTTCTCCTCCATTCAGTTTTTTTTTTTTTGCTCTTATATCTGTATTTTTACTTTACAAAACTGAGTACTTTCACTACAGGATGTTTTTAACCACTAGTTATCACTGTTTACATTATTTTTTGCTGTCAATATTTTGTAATAAAAAATTACTTTAGCCAAAATTAAGTCTATGTTAAAAAAAAAAAAAGACAAAAACACACAAATACACAATTAAACTCACTTTTTTTTATTCCACATTTGATCATCGGCCTTCATCTCAACACCTCTGAACCCCACTGTAACCGTTTGAAGCCAAC
The DNA here is from genome assembly GCA_000787155.1 of Scartelaos histophorus. NCBI lineage: Eukaryota > Metazoa > Chordata > Actinopteri > Gobiiformes > Gobiidae > Scartelaos > Scartelaos histophorus. Next base: position 3,983 of record JACN01004455.1, on the reverse strand, counting down.
TCCACACCGCCCCCTAGCGTCCACACCCGGCAACACTAATCTGATTAGTCAAGATTCAAAAGGAGGGGCACCGCAATCAATTTTGGCCCTTCAAGTCAAATTAAATAATTACATAAAATGAAAACAGAAAAACATAAGAGAATATAAGACTTTTAAAAAAATCACCTTAAACCAAGCTTTGGCGTTTTTAAATTCATCCGAGAAGCAGCGTTTTTTTTAAGTTCTTTTTGTTAAACCAGAGAAATCAGAAGAAACGACTCCTCCAAATACTCCTCAGGGAATGACAAATGTTTAGAATAAGAAGGAGGGATGGATGAGACGAAGCGAACGGACACAGCACGTTGAAACGAATAATGATTTAAATTGTCCAGATTTGTTACCATTTTTGTCATGAAACCGCTTCAAAATCTTTTCCAAATACATTTTCTATGACAAAACTAGTATTTGAGGATTGATGTGTGCATTATTTTAAGACCATTAAACACATTTTATCCAACTTTAACGACTTTATTGGTATTTTGTCGTGTCCCTGTCTGACCCTGCCTCACCTGTCTCCTCTCCCTCTCCTCTGGTTGACGGTAGCTCTGGTTGTTTCTGCGGGCGTGGGGAGGCTCAGTAGCGGTAGTGGTCTGGTTTGAAGGGTCCCTCCTTGGGCAGTCCCAGGTATTTGGCCTGTTTGTCCGACAGCTTGGTGAGCTTCACGCCCAGTTTGTCCAGGTGAGCCGCTGCTACCTGCTCGTCCAGCTGAAGGAGGGAAGAAAACGCGAATTAGAACAGTCAGGAAGTAAACCGCACTATGGAAGATAATTTGTTCCATCAGATTTTGAATTTTAAACACCACTGAATTTCTCACTTTGAATGTTTTTAAATCAGAAAAAAGCACTTTTTGCACTTTTTCAATATGTTTCACATTCAAAATAAAATGTCACCTTTAAATATTCACTGTGCATTTCCAAACTGAAATTCACAACAGTTAAAATTCAAAGTGTAAAATTCGCAATGAAAAATTTTGCAGCAAAGATCCAAGACTCCAAGGCAGAAGCATCGATCCAGAGTGATCCAGAGGAGGACAGAGGCTGTTTCCTATTGGCTGTTCTCATGTGTGGGCGGGGTTTGAGGTTTGGATGTGGCTAATTCTGACCAATCAGACGCTTCACTGCTCCACTTCCTGTTTGTTACTAAATTAGATCAGTTCACTTTGGATCGATTGCTTCTGTCTTGGCATCTTGAATCATTCCTGCAAATTGTTTTACTGCGAATTTTACACTCTGAATTTTGACTGTTGAATTTGAGGACTTGAAAATATTTGTGCTGAAGGTGAAATTTAAATTTGAAAATGTACATGTAAAATTTCAACAAATAAAATTCAGTATAAAAATGAAAAAACTCGTTTGAATTAGAGTTACAAAAATTCAAAGTGAGAAATTCAACGACGTTTAAAATTCAAAATCTGATGAAACAAATCATCTTCCATACCGCACCTTCACATATAAAGCCTGCTGTATTTTTCATAAATTTGAGGTCTCGTATAACACATTTCTGACAAATTGTTGATTTAAAATGTCTGTATTGTGCCATTTTTTTAATCTACGTCACATTTCCTCATCACAAACAGACCTGGAGTTGTGTTTTGTTTCATTCACACACATTTAAAACACACAAACTCTGCACATTTAGGCTGAGTTCCTCTCTCTGTTCCACCTTGTGATGCCACACGCAGTAATACAGGAAGTGCTCTACTGCGTTTTTAAACTCCACACACCTTCACTTGAATCATCTAGATAAATTTAGACCTGAAATCAAACTAAAAACTGAAATAAAAAAGGTAAAAGGAGCTGTTAACATGAAAAATACCAGTAATCACAAGGCGGAACAGATCATTTTGAGCTTCGGAGAAATAATAAATGCCGACTCAAAACTGTTTTTCATGAGGTCAGAGTATTATAATATGGCTTAAAGTTCATAAGAGTCGTTTGCGTAATACAGGAATTTAACAGAAATTTAGAAAAAGCCCTGAGAAGAGAGAACTACGATTTTGGGCTCTACAAAAGCACACAAAAAGGAAATTGTCATAATACTGTCAATAGTTTTGCATCATTATACTACAGGTTACTTCTCGTTGGATAATCAATACAATTTCAGTTTGCAAGAATCGAAAAAGTTGTGCGTACTGACCCTCTTTGGCAGGAAGTAGACGCCGATGGGATATTTGTCAGTGTTGGTCCACAACTCGATCTGAGCCAGAACCTGCGGGAAAATGAATAAAAAATAAAACCACCGCACTCGGAGTGGCCTCCCTTCTGCAGTGTCCACGTCTAAAGTACCTGGTTGGTGAAGGAGTTGCTCATGACGAAGGAGGGGTGGCCCATGGCACAACCCAGATTCACCAGGCGACCCTCGGCCAAGATGATGACGTGGCGGCCATTTTTCATACGGTACCGGTCCACCTGAAAGATCAAGGTGGATCATTATGGATTTTATGAGCAGATATCCAATTTACCAGGGCTATAATATAATTTGTTTCATGCTTGCCATTCAATTTTTGACCACAGAGTTGCAAATTTTAATGACAAATATGTGTGAACTAAACCAATCTGGCAACCCCAATATTATAATTTTTATCCAAATCTTGTTAATTCTGTGCTAATTTGTCGGTGTCGATTTCACTCCGGGATCTCTCTTCAGACAGAGTCCCAGTGCAGACCTCCACCTTCACTCTGTGGTCCTAATGACACAGCACCGCCACAAGGGGGGGCTGCAACGCCTCAAGGAGCAGTACTTTTACACAAATGCAGCACGATCAGGAAGGGAAGTTTCGTCACCTGTGGCTTGACGTTGATCTTCTCGGCGGCGTTCTTGTTGAGCCAGCTCACGTCGATCTCGCAGTCGAAGTGTCCGATGTTGCACACGATGGCGTCGTCCTTCATCTGCTCGAAGTGACTAGGAAAAAAAAAAACACATTATGGATAAATATTTCACATTTTCTAACTGAAATAATATCTATATTTGGAAAGCAGTTTAAAAAATGTAGGTGTTGGAGCTTCCTCTGCTTCCTTCCTCAAATCTGGTGATGGTTTATGGTCTTAAAAGTCCACAGGATAAATCTGCATTTTGCCTGGATTGTTTCGTCACAGGTGAAAGTCCAAACAGCACTTTTGAGATCTCAGAGAAGTCTGCTTTAGATTAATGGATTTAAGTAAATATAAAACTCTATGTGTGTTTTTTAACGGGGCGACGACGCTGTTAAAATCTCCAAACATGACTTACTGTCCCAGGATGATGTCTTCACAGCCGGTGGTGGTCACAAAGATGTTTCCCTCTTTGCAGGCCTCGTCCATCGTGGTCACCTCATAACCTACAGACACATGCATATTAAAAAGGATCTTTTTTATACATTTATGTGGCTTTGGGACAGCTTTTCAGTTTGTGGGTTTGTCTAAATTACAGTTCATTTTACCTATTTTTTTGTCCTCCTTTGGATCCTTTCTTGTTTAGAACTACAGTGGAAATAATGTGGTCCACTTTTAGACCTGGTTTAAACCTAAACAGTCCTGTTATTCACCTATTTAGATCTCTTGTTTGGTGGAACTGTGTGTGAAAATTTTGCTGTAGAATACGTTGCAACAGCGTCTCACCCTCCATGGCGGCCTGCAGAGCGTTGATGGGGTCGATCTCGGTGACGATGACTCTGGCGCCGAACCCCCTGAGGGCCTGGACGCAGCCTTTGCCCACGTCTCCGTACCCGGCCACCACGGCGACCTTCCCGGCGATCATCACGTCTGTGGCCCTCTTGATACCGTCGATCAGGGACTCGCGGCAGCCGTACAGGTTATCAAACTTACTCTGAAAACACATGGAGACAACACAGAGTCAGGACTAAATGTGCAACTAAAATCACATGGGAACAGCACAGAGTCAGGGCTAAATATGACACTAAAATCACATGGGAAAAGCAAAGTCAGGACTAAATATGCAACTAAAAT
>KN503349.1:0-19020 GCA_000787155.1 Scartelaos histophorus | reverse complement strand
AGATCCTATATTCCACAAAATTGATTGTTCCACCTTGTGATGTCATGAAGTAGTAGTTGCCATGTTAACAGCTACATTTTACTGTTTACTGTACATTTTACTTTACTTTTTTTTTTTTTTTCGGCCCTAAGCTATGGAACGCTCTGCCCCTCCATGTCCGAACAGCCCCCACAGTCGAGTGTTTTAAGTCTCGTCTTAAAACCCACTTTTATTCTCTGGCTTTTAACACCGCGTGAGTGTCTTTTATTTATTTATTTATTTATTTGGCATATTATTTACTGCTGTCTTATGGCTTTGCTCTTATTTGACTTTACTGGTTTATTGTTTTGGGACTAATATGTTTTAATCTGTGTTTAATGAGTATTTATTTTATTATTATATTATTATTGTTGCATTTAGTCTGTATTTGTGCAGCACTTTGGAAACTGTTTATGAAATGTGCTATAGAAATAAAGTGGATTTACCTTTAGTTCAGTAGAGAAAGGCTTAGAATCGACTTTCTCTTTCTAAGACTAGAATCAGCCAAATGGTTCTAGTGTAGGTGGACATTAAAAACACAGTGGAGCACTTTCTGTATCACCACATTGGAGAAAACTCTGAACACAGATCAAAAAACAGCGTCATATTTTACACATTTCTTTCATTACTCCTTATCATTCTATATAACTTCCCCTGCTAATGCTCGCCAACGCATCAGCCTAAAACGCGATTATCCATTTAAAACCTGCGCCATTTGTAATCCGCTACACGCCCGTCCGTATTATTTACTTCCCGGAATACATCCGAGACACTGCGCACAACTTTTAGCCTCGTCTCCGTTCGTCCTCAATCAATTTCCTCCTCTGGCCTGCATCGGAAGCGCGATCCGCCCGCGTGAAACCGAATCCTCTCTTTAAATGGTGCGTTGACCACAAAAAGCTTAAGGAGCTCGCCGCCACGCTCCGCTCGCCTCCGTGAACGCCGCTCGGACCATATCTCGCCCTTTAACTTTGAACTACGATCAATAACATCTAAGTGTGACCGGCTCGATGCTTCGGGTGCCGCTATAGATACTGTATATTTAGTAAAGCTTCGGACGGCCATTTTTGGACTTCCCGGAATGACCTGCCCTGTGATTTATCCGCACAGGAAGCAATCTGCCTTTTGTCCGTTTTCGGATCTTTGGATCTTCTGCGCGTTGATTGGTGTTCAAGATTATCCGAGCGTGTGCGAAAACGGTTGCGTGGGTCAATATCTTTCCCGAGGCTCAAATTGGGGCAGTGCTACCTGAAATGCAGCCAACAGAACAGAGAGCGAAAACCTAAAGTGCAGCTCCGACCCCTGCGACTTTTGTCAAATTATACTAGTTGGCTCTCCTTTCTTTTTATTTTAGGATGCACTTTAAATGAAAATAGTTATCCGTCTTCTGGCATGGAGTAGTTAGAATAGATGCTCCTTTGAAGGCAATCTCACAAAGCGCTGACATTGAGTGGTATTGAGTTACGTGTGCTCAGCTACATTATCTTGGCAAACTTTTGGATGAAATTGGACGTTTTACTTTAAAGAGGGAGTAATACACTTCTACAGGGAATTAATTGTGAACACATTATATATTAAGATCACCATGTTATTTTAGTTGTTTTTGGATGGTGTATAAATCCTCTTAAGGCATGTTTTTGATGAGGGAATAACATTATAACATGGGGGCTCCAAAAGTCGATTTTGCCCAGTAATCCCACTTTAAACTATTTCCATTGTGATGCAATAAATGGCTAAATGTTTGTGTTAGTTGCATCGTCACATATGTTTTTTTCTGTTACACTTTATACTAACTGCTCTTTGATTTGTCTTCATAAACCAAGAAAAAAATGATTTCATACTGAACAAATAAGCAAAGATTCAGACTTTGTAACTACATAATTAAGGGGTTAGAAGTTAGTTAGGGTTAGTTTATTATTTACCATATGAATTGGCCTGAACAATTCTTAAACAATTTGTTAAAAAATTATATGATGTTATATGATTATATGTTATATAAATTATATGATTTTCCCCTCACAATAAAATACCCGGAGCTTCTGAGGTTTCAGTAATCTTCTGTAAAAAGTCCTTTACCTCTGAGTCTCCGAAAATGTGCGGTTTAAATTTTGCCAGGATTGAACCGTGTTCATTAAAACTGCATGCTTACATTAGCAGGCCAGGGCATAGTAACTACTATTTTTTTTTTTTCTTACTCATGATCATTTCTTTTGCTGCTAATAAGTTGTGCCCAACACCAGCATTCCCCAACCCCCGGGCCGGTCCGTGGGTCATTTGGTACCGGGCCGCACAGAAAGAATAAATAACTTTATTTATTTCTGAATCTGAAAGATATTTTATTTTGAAAAATTCCCCGATTCTCTGTTACATCCGTCTATGTCACTCTTGACGCAGGTCCAGGCTCTTCTCGGTCACCGCTAAAATAAAACCCAGGAGCAGCAAAATGAGTAAAAAACTAACGTCTTTGGAAAGTTTTTTTGCAAAGGGGAAAAGGCCCAGCCAGGAGACAGAAGAGGAGCCTACGACTTCCAAGAAAAAGAAAGCTACATTTAATAGACAATATCAGGAGTCCTACTTAAAATACGGATTTATCCCAACAGGAGATTCCCACTACACCGAGCTGCTCTGCAGAATATGCGGCGACCGGCTCTTGAATGAGGCAATGAAGCCTCAAAACTGCTTCACCACTTGGAATGCAGCTCATATCATATTATTTTGTTGTATTTATCCACAAACACCTTAAACACCGGCCCCTGAAAATATTGTCTGACATTACACCGGTCTGTGGGGCAAAAAAGGTTGGGGACTGCTAACCTACACTTTTCAGTACGGCAAGGATCCAAGCTGGGAAATATAATCTGGTTTTGTACTTTATTTTAAGTTCTAAAACATGAGACGCCAAAGCAAAAACCCTCACAAACATGTTTAAAAGTAAAGAGCAAATAATCCATATTACGTGGTCTTTATTAAAGCTAGCTCAGTGTCATTATTCCAAAAATGTTCCCTAATATGTATGGTCCATATGACAGTTCTATCAGGCCTTTTCTGTCACTAGTGTTAATTGAAGTAACACTGTTGAACCATTGACGCATGAGTGCAGTGCTGTATTTTGCATTGACAAACGTAATAACACCTGCTCCTTCACTCTCCGTCTATAGTCATATTCCATGTCATTGCAAACATGTGTTAACTCAAAGTGCCAGAGCCAATGCAGTAGTGAGGCAGATTCGTTAAACGCTTATTGACTAGTCTGGCTACATGGTAATTGCATGAGAACAGGAATCACTACTTTTTACACCCACATGTGTTAATGATGTGTTTTGAGGGTGGGTATTATTGGAAGTCTTCTCTGCAGGCCTGTCAACACCAGTCACAATGGAAAAATCAACACTTGCAAAAAAACTATAAAAATGTCAGGTGCTTTTCGAGGATGTGATGTGATAGTAAAGAGTCCATCAAATGCTTCTTTTTTTTCTTGGAGATGTTATTGCTTTGTCTGGAATGTTTTGCAGTATATTTGTCTGGAATGTTTTACAGTATAGTATTAATCCTTCAATCTTTGTGGAAACCAAACCAGACATTACAGGTCAGTTTTTTGTTTTTTTTTTAGGTATTTTTGAGCTGTAAAACCACGTAATTGAATAAATGTAAAGTAGAGCCGTTTCATGTCACACTCTGGAACATTCTAGGCAATGATATGTCCATAGAAACAAGCAGATCGCCCTAAAGAGAGGTGTACTGGTGGGTAGACAGATCTGAGGACCACTGACATAATGAACAAAAGTGCTTTTTTTACAAATAGGGCTGTGCCAAAAATCAAAAGATCACAATTTCTACTTTGGTTGATCTCGATGATAAGGCATGATGAGGATTTACTTTCTTTTCCATTGTCTCTCTGCCTCAATTTTTGATCCAGATCCTTTGATAGGATTTTTTGACAGATAAAATAGCAAAAAAATTCTGTAGAGCGGGTTAATATGAACATTTTGAGACCCAGATGATGAGGCTCACTGCAGCAGGTACAGAAACAGGGACTCAAGATCCCAATGTAAGTCAAGGGTCAGCAGGAGCCAGAGGAGTCTCCTGGTGTTTGTCATGCGGTGGCTAGCACATTGACTATGTCCATTTATGTACACGGTCTATGATTTACCATGAGCGCAGTGTGTTCTCGGGGCAGTTATGTATCGTCTGAAAGAGCCTGGGTCCAGAAAGAATCTCAATTAGTGCTTTGAAATCACTTTTGAAATCCTTGTGTTTGTCGTGATCACTGTGCAGATAGAAAATCCAAGCCTATTCAGTCAGTTATTTTCAGTGTAGACCTGATGACAGTGGTGAGGTGCACACATTCTAGTCTGATACGTCCTGTGCAAACACTGATGCATGCAGTGGAGCCAGGCCCGTAGGTTTAATATATTCTACAAACTCATTCCAAACTTTAAATGTAGATTTCTCTGGAAATATTGGTCCTATTAACACAAAATAAAACCTATATTGATCCTGACTTTCCCCGTATACCTTCAGTCCACCTGTCTATGTTTTCAATAAGACAAAGGAATCGAAAATCAAGATCGATGCCTACCCAATTCCACCAAATAGGTCTTCTTCAGGGCATCTTTTTTTTTATTATTAACAGATCTTGAATTTGGCTAAAGACGTCTGTGTCAGTGTAAGATGGTCCTTCAGTGATCCTGGTAACGTCCATAGTGAAGGAAAACTGAATACAGTCAACTAGACACAGATTCTGAGTGGACAGAGCCTATGTCTCTCATCCAAGTAGCTTCTTCAGTTCTGACAGGGATGTGTAAGTCAGTGCCTTAAATATCTAAGGAGTTAACTTCACTGAAATGAACACATTCTAGCTGTAAGGTCTGTTTGCTAGTTTATGGTATTTTTTGTCCTCCATTGAAGCTGTGTCTGGCGGCCTATGTTATGCTATGTCAATTCATTCATGTAAAAATAACTTGTGTGTGTGAAATTAAAATAAAATATACATGTATTTAGTTACTTTTCAACCTTTTTGATCTTTAATTTTCAATTAATTTTGCACACATTTTACAAGCTGCCCTCTGCTCCTCCTGGAGAAACAGGAGGTTACATTTAATGAATACACACAGCCAAAAATATTCTGACCATTTTTCAACAATGTGCCTGGAGCTATTAGAAGAGAGAGGAAAGATTAAAAAGAAGCTCTTTTTCCATTAGTAAAACCATTTTATACTTCACGTTCAAAGTCAAAGCAAATAAAAGAAAGTCAGAAAGTTTCTGAATGCATGTGTTCCCTAATGATACCCTTGAGAGAGTCGGAGATAATCAAGGTGTTTTTTTTTTTTGTTTTTTTTTGTAAATAAACTAGTTAATCCCAGAGTGCTTTGTGCACATGCTAGAGCAAATATTCAGAAATATGTGTGCAAAAACATCCAGGGAAGGGCTGTGCTCCTCAGAGAACGGGCCCCTCGCAGACTGCATAAATCCATGTTTTGTCTCCTCAGCCTGTGGTCTGCATGCTGAGCAGACAGTGAGGCCCCCGCCCCCCTGTGCTGCGCCTGTGAACAAAACAAATGCACACGCTGATTCACCTGCACTGTTGCATATTCCCAGTGGTCCCGCTACAGAGTGGAGCAGGAGCACTGGGCTGTGAGCAAATGGAAATTATTGATGTTGGTATCAGCGTCTGTTTGATTCAGAACCGATGTTTGGCCACAAAATGTCACGGCTGGTGGAGACATTAAGTATGGAGATAAAATAATAGGCCCAGGTTTACTCTGGGGCAGCAACAAAGATCTGGGGACAGTTAAACTCCTACGGAATCAATGTTTTAATACTTAATGTGAAACTAAAAGGTAGTAGACCAAATGCTTTTTGTACCTCTCTCGCTCTCAGCTGTTCTGGCTGAAAATAGAAGATTCCACTTTACCTTTAAGAAGTGAATGATTCAGAGGAACTGGTCAAGGAGGAAGTTGTATTGGAATACTTGAAAAACTATTTTTGGATAACTGAATTTCCAATATGTTCCGGAAATGATTGAAAAACAGTTGCATATTTCCAGGATTCATCTCTTTTTGAAGTTATTTTTTCTGATTTAACGTTCAGTTTAATTTTTTATTCAATTTTTCATGATAATTTAACAAATTTGATGCCAGATGCCTGATCACAACTACCTAGAGTGAGCAACGGGCGAAGTGTCTCACCTGAAAGCTGTAATGAGGCAAGTTTACCCACAGTTTCATACTTGTTCCACTATATCCATTGTACTTCGCTTAAATCACTAAAATAATGTAAAAACCATCGATTCAAACTACGCATTACAGAATTATCATCTACATACTGAAGGAATAATAACAAAATTGACTCTTCTGAGCTTTAATTCAGCAATTCTTGGACTGAAATCATCCAAATGCCTATAGTGAAGATGTATTAAGTTTAATTTAAAAAGCATTTCTTATATTAGCATTATTATATTACAATGTGTTTTCTGTTTGAGAGAGAATATAATAAATAGTGAGTTAAACGTGTGAATAAAACAAAACTCCAGGTATTATAAAAGAGATCAGAAAATAGCCTAATATGGGCTCTTTAACTTTTGTTCACCTATTAAACCATATTCATTATCAAAAGTTATCAAAAGCTAAAATGAAAAAGGCCATGGAGGTGTTCAAAGGGATAAATAATGTAGCTTGACAGTGGTCTGTATCCCCCGCACGCTAGCGACGGATAAAATCATACCTCCTTTTTCTGGTTGCAGTTGGAAGTTGGTATCGCGCTTTGAAATCACGAAACCAGTGATTAGATTCCCTTTGGGGGGAGAACGGGTCAGAGGTGCCGGCACCACTGAGGGCAAATTGGAGAGATGGGGTAGTTGAGTTTGGAGGCACGCAAGAATGAAGGTCAGACACGCCATTTTATCTGCGGATTTGGCCCCCGGTAAATGATTTAAACGGAGAAAGGTTAAGGCGGGAGGGCAGTCGGGGAGTGTAGTTGACTCAGATAGAGCAGCCTATCAGACCAGGTGATATCCTGATATACTGTACTCATGTTAAGATCGCACTCAGGTCCGCACAATGACCTTGACTAAATGGGATTGGGAAGAAAAAAAAAAAAAAGGGATGGATAAGTGCGGTACTGTTGGCAGCTCCTGTGGCTGAAAGAAGAGTGTCAATCAAACTGGAGGAGGAGGAATGAAACTTTATAACGTTCTGCAGCTATTAATCAATATATTACATGTTTAATGGTGGTGTGGAAGGTGGAGAACGTAGCCGGGGTTTACGGTTTGATCCCTTAGACTGTATAAATAAATGAACAGAGTTAACCTAGTTCCAGCTTCATCGACTCCGGCTCCATTTGACTTTACATTTTTACATGATTTAAATCCGATGAAAAATAATTTCATTCGGAATAAAAATGAATTCCTCCTTAAAAAGACCATGCAAACACTTAATTCCTAATGATTATTCGGAAATAATCTTCATTCTGATATAAGTGGGTGGGTTATTCTGATGTTAAAGCGGATTTAGTTTATTTTGTGATCATGGAAACGTTTATTCTGCTTAAAAATAATTCCTGACACACTGCAAAAAGGTGCCCGGAGCAAATTTTGGTCTCAAATGGAAACATTTTTTCTATTAAGTGCGCTGGAAAAACTACAAGAGTGGATGGCAGAAAACAGCAAATCCAGTAGCAGCTGATTGTGAGTTTTCTTCCCTTAGACGTAAATATATTTGTGTCCCTGTCCAATCAGAACCCTTCCCTACCCCTGTGTCCTTGTCCAATCAGAACCCTTCCCTACCCCTATACTTGGAAAAACATTAAACATTTAACACATTTAACACATTTAATTAGACAATTAACCTGTTTTTCCATGTAAACCTTAATTCGGAATTATTATATCCATGTAAACTCAAAGGAGAATAATTTAAATCCGATCTATTTACTGAGCCATATTGCTCGTCATATTGCTCTTAAAAAGTTTGTATTAACCCGTTTTATTGGATCCTGGTGCTTTTATTTTGCCGTTTTGTCCGTAAATAACCTCCTATTTCTAACTTGGCTCCAAATTGGCTCCCATAAGTGTTGGCTTCATTTGACTCCACTATGGGTGGCGTCACACTCCACTACTTTATATATTCTATGATAATAATGCATAAAATACCAATGGAAAGCAAAATTATACTATGGAGAGAACAGCTATTCTATTTGACCCCCTGACCTTAATACTATCAGTCCTTGTGTGGCACTTTTATATGTTTAATAGGGTGGATCAGTGTTGTAATGCATGAAGGAAATGTTTTAGTTGGTTTTAGAATCAGTCAATGATTATTATTATATAACTATCTCCAGTTTTGCCAAATCTTGCTTTTTCTCGCATTAGGGTTAACGTTCCAATTATTCTCAATGTAGCGATTATTTCATTATCATTACCATTATGCAACTATTGTGCTCCCTAAAGCCGTCATATCTCATGCCCATGTCATCTTATGCAAATGTGGCCCAATTAAGCGAGATACGACTGCTCCTCTACAGTTATGTAATGACAGTCTCAAACAATGGTGGCTTTGTTTCCTTATTGGCTCATATGAGTATAAATAATTACAACAACAAAGAAGCTCTTATGAAGTCTCTTATGACGACTTTCATTAGGCCCGTGTGTTGAAAAGTACTTTACTGTGTATTTTGTGGTAGCAATTAGAAAATCAAGGTCAAAGGAACCAGTTTTCAAACTAAGGAAGTTTAGATCTATTTTAGGTCGGTTCGTCGGTTTTTGAAGTAAACTTTTCTGAAGGGTTCGCGACCTGTTTGTTTTCACAGAGATGTTGATTCTTTGGTTTAAATTGTTCGCAGAATGGTATTAAACAAGTCCGTAAATCCATCTTCCATGTTATTTATTGCAAAAAAAAATCTTTCTCAGATTCTGACTCTCCAAACCTAACTTGTAATTTGGCTTGCAGGTTTCCGTGGTGATGCTTAAGTTTATGGAAATACTGTGAAGCATTCTAGGCACATCTCCATAGAAACAAGCAGGTGATGGACCCTCCAGCAGACAAGTTACACGGTGCATATTTAAGTCTTAATGAAATACAAAACCCCAGAGCTAGTCTCCAAGGCCCCCACCTTCGACCGCCGCCCAGGTCCCTTCGCACCGACCCCATACCGATCTCCCCGCGGGTGGTGGGCCCACGGGAGGATGACCCCACATCGCTCTTTCGCTGGCCTGGGAACGCCTCGGGGTTCGGAGGTCTGGAGGAGCTGGAGGAAGTGGCAGGAAGTGAAGGAAGTCTGGGAGTCCCTGCTTAGACTGATGCCCCCGCGACCTGGACCCTCATAAGCGGAAGAAGATGGATGGATGGATGGATGAAATACAAAACGAACTTAAACAACGATAGCATCACCAAGCAACACAGCAGCTAGCAGGAGACAAGATAAGGATGGAAGCTTGTACAAAGTATAATTTACTACACAACCAGTAAACCTCAGTACAACTACATTTTTTTCCCATTTCTGATTTGTTACCTACACGCTATCCACATTGTACGAAAGCCAGTGTTAGCGTGTACATCACATCGGGTCAGAGCCGAAAAAGACATGAGTGACGCTCCATGTCAGCTTAACTCGTCAGACATTGATCGGCGCGGTGCATTAGCAGATTGTCTATTGATGAGAGCCTAGATTTATAACACCCTGACGGACGGCAGCGATCGAGCCAGATAAATAAATGAATATGTGGTATAGGCCCTGAGCTGAGCTGGTCGCGGCAGTAAAAGCGGTGATTTGCAAGTTCATCTGCAATCGCAAATGTCAGTCAGAGAATCCCCCCACTGCCGAGGGGAGCGTGGCCGGCACATAATGTACACAGCGAACGCTCAAAGGACAGCGCGTCTCCGGTGGTCTTCATTCACGGCTAAACAGCAAACATGGCATTTAGGGGGTTCGCCGGGCTGTTTGGGGAGCTAAACCGTAGCTGAAGAAAGATCAAACTGTGCAGATGTAGAAAATGTAAAGACGTGCTGTGGTAGATCGGGGAATGCTGCTGAACATTTGCTCGTCTTTTTGCTACGTTCTGTTCCAATCCAGAAGGAAGTGGATAATAGAGCGTGAAAATCCAAATTCTCAGAACATTCAGAACAAAATAAACTAACTTCTTTTGCATCGTGTAAGTAATAGTTTGATGCTTTGATTGATAAACGGATCATGTGTCTTTCTGATTGGTTAATTATTTTGCCTCTGAAATCAGGGAGACAGGATATTTCTTCAGAAGGACTTGTCTTTCTAAGTTTTGTCAAAGTGCATGTCTGGTTGGCCTTGTAAGCAGCACAAATGCCAAAGGCTTTATGTCTCTACTATTCTTCACCAACCAAATGCAATAAACAAGAACAAAGAAAGATAAAGGTACTTGTTGATATATATTCACAAAACTGTTGCTACTTCTATCGTGCAGATCCTGTGGGAGCAGTAGCTACTAGAGCAGTACACAGAAGTCACCATCTAATGCAAATAACATGGCATCATCACATCAGAGCGCAAATCCACAATTAAAGTGAGGAAAACACGCCGCGCTGCTCCTTTCAACTACATCACATGCACATTGATGTCATTAGGCATTCAAGGCCCATAATAAACCACACTCTTCCTGAACTATGGGCTGCATGGTTATAAGGCTCTGAAGAGGCAGCAGCCAGGACCGCACGCTTTGATTAAACTTTACAAAGACTTGGGGGTCTAATTTCAGTTGGTTGTGATTGACATGAGAACTAACAAATCTGAGAGACGCACAAACTGTGTCAAATCTTATGTCTGAGATAAAACTCTTATGTATCTCAGATAAAAGACGTTATATTTTGTTGATTTTCAAAAAGAGTTGTCTACCGGATTTGAGAGACAGATGCTACAAATTAGAGGTGGTGTTTAGGTCACCGTAAGTTAGGGCAGAGTTTTTTAGGCCCTATGGTCTGATTCCAGGCCCTCCTGAAGTCGACCAGAATGTAGAAAGGACTCTGGTTCTTCAGGCAAACAAATTAGGGCTTTATTAACCCAAGTGCAGGAGCCTACAGAGCGAGAGGTCTACTACTACTACTACTGAGCTGACCACTCTTTAAGCAATGTAATATAGCAGTTACTCATAGTTGTTTAGAAATATGAGATGCTAACCCGAACCCTAACCCTAACCCTAATACTTTCTACTTAAAGTGGCCCCATGGACTGGTGGAATAAGGGAGTGTGACGTCACCCATAGGGTTTGGCTCCAGTCAGTTGCTGACAGTTTGGAGTGGATTTGCATTTATTTCATTTATAGACAAAATAGCAAAATAAAAAAGACCAGGATCATGTAGAACAGATGTTGTAATCATCATTTTAAAATTAAAATTAGAGCCTGTCAGCAGCAGAGGTGGCTTTAGTTTACACTTTTTAAAATAAAATTAAAAAAACACAACAAATTATTAGCAAACATGTTCATTTTTTTCAATGAAACACTGTCACATTTCCACTCCCCCTGCACCAACGAATATTTGGCTTGTAAAAATGTTCAAATGGACACAAACAGAGTGAAAGTAAAGGGCACCCCTCTCCCACATTCACAGACCCCGCTGACACCACTGGCAAATAATGAAACCAAAGCAAATGTCACCAGAGCCTTGTTTGACTTGGACAGTTCCTTGTCGGTTTAACATTGCACACTGGATTCTGGTGATGCTCGCACAGGCTTTTGAAGGGCCACATTATCCTGTTTTATGCTGATCTACATTTGTGGTGTTATTTCCTAATAAAAGACGTACCTAGAGTTGTGTATTGTTTTAATTCATTTGGACATGTTTAACACACAAACCTGCAGATTCATACTCTGTTTTACTTTGTGACGGCATGTGATGAAACAGGAAGTGCTCCACTGTGTTATTAAACTCCTAACAAACACACTAGAATCATTTAATAATTTCAGACCTGCAATGACCAGTCTCTACTAAACAGTAAAATGTAGCTGTAGCTGTAACGTGAAAACTACTGAAGACATCACAAGGAGGAACAGAGCATTTTGAGGGTTATTCAAACATTTGGGAATTAAACAAAACACAACTCCAGGTATGTTTGGATGAGGTAATGACATTATGGCATAAAGCCCTTAATAAAACCATTCAAGAGCTTCTACAAATGACTATCCTACAGATTTTGAATGAATAAAGTTAATGGAATCAAAAAACAAACAGTGTCATAACGCATGCTGATTAGCCAATTACAAGCTGCCATTTGAATGTGTGAAAAGCATTGCCTTTCTTCTGTGTTATAATATTAAAATATACTTGTTTTATTTCATTCATGTTTTTTCTGTTCACTCATTAACAGCTTTTGAGCTTTCACTTATTGGTATTTTAGGTGCAATAATGTTCATTTTGAGTCTCTAAATATAAAAAGAAAAGCGTTCTGTAGCGGCTTTGGTGTATCCACACACTGTCTTTTTCCATAACTAAAGAGGCTATATGTTACAATCATGGGGGGGCCTTGAGGGGGCACGAGCTTAGCTTCCCCCAGAATGCACCCCCATAGCTCCCCAAAAACTGCCATTTTTCATAACTAAAAATGTTCAAATGGCAACAACTGAGTATTAAAAAAAAAAAATCCATATTAGCGTCTATAAATCACCGGGACTAACTACATTTGAACATATTTTAAACAATGAAGCAAACATGAACATGGTGGGGGTGTGATCCGTAGTTAAAAGCCTCATGTTAAGTGTGCACCCACATTGAAAAATGTAGCACCCTCTTAGCTCCTCCAACTAAAAAAGACAATCCTCAAAAGAGCAAAACATTACGGTCATGAGTATTTTGCGTTTTAGTCACTGTAAACTGACATATAATACATGAAAACTCAAACGTTCAGTCAGCTAAAGTTATTCCTGTAACGTTCTAGTCGGTGTCCAAGGTTAGGGGACATATACAATCATATTTATTCTAATATAATTGCGACATGTAGTTACTTGGAATCTACAAATGAAGCCATCTCGTCGCCGTTAAAACTTAGTCATTCAAATTCTTGTCTCGGCGCGTTTTACGGCCGGCGATGGCGGCGCATCCTCCCCACGCCCGCCCGCCCTGAGTCAACTGATGCACATCTGTAATAAGAAATGGTGTTTACAAGAAAAACACATTTAGTTTATCCTGCAAGACCAGATAACAAGGCCGCTCGCTGCAAATCTAAACACAGACGTGGGCTAAGTGTGGACACAGGAAGTAAGGAAAAAAAAACAAAAAAAAAACGCTAACCCATTACCAAACAGTGAAGCTAAATAGAGACTGTGTGCCCAGACAAGATTTAGCTAGTGTGCCCTTGACTGGCCCTGCCCTCATTCAACACCACACAAAAGCCAATTATCACCTTGTCTCGCCGACGGAGGAAGGACTACACTTATACTAGATTAATCACAACACGGCCCCCCCTGCTGGACGGAGGGAGGAGGGAACATCACTATGAGTTATTCACGCTGCCCCTATATTATAATTATTGTATTACATTACGCCAAATTGATTTTTCTAAGCTTTAAGTCATGTTAGAATGTTTTTTTTTTTTCATTCACACCACATCCCTAAAGCTCAAAATTCTCTGTTCCACCTTGTGATGTCATGAAGTTTTCCATTTGTTAGAAGAACATGCAGAATTTGTGATTTGTTAGAAGAATATGCAGGGTTTGTGCACAACTCCAGGTATGTTTGTGATGAGGAAACATTATAACAGATCAGAAAATAGTGTAATATGGATGTTTTAATATCTTGTACCACTACTTTCAACTTCAGACCAGAATTAGCTCACAACACGGCCCCCCCCTGCTGGACGGAGGGAGGAGGGAACATCACTATGAGTTATTCACGCTGCCCCTATATTATAATTATTGTATTACATTACGCCAAATGGATTCCTCTGAGCTTTAAGTCATGTTAGAATGTTTTTTTTTTCATTCACACCACATCCCTAAAGCTCAAAATTCTCTGTTCCACCTTGTGATGTCATGAAGTTTTCCATTTGTTAGAAGAACATGCAGAATTTGTGTGTTTAACATGTGTGAATAAGACAAAACACAACTCCAGGTATGTTTGTGATGAGGAAACAACGTTCTAACACATCAGAATGTTGTAATATATGGACGTTTTAATATCTTGTACCACTACTTTGTACTTTACGGTCTTTAGTGGAACAGCAAACGCCATAATCCTTTCAACTTCAGACCAGAATTAGTTCACAACACGGCCCCCCCTGCTGGACGGAGGGAGGAGGGAACATCACTATGACTTATTCACGCTGGCCCTATATTATAATTATTGTATTACATGACGCCAAATGGATTTTTCTGAGCTTTAAGTCATGTTAGAATGTCGTTACCTCATCAAAAACATACCTGGAGGTGCGTTTTGTTTCATTCACACCACATCCCTAAAGCTCAAAATGCTCTGTTCCACCTTGTGATGTCATGAAGTTTTCCATTTTTTAGAAGAACATGCAGAATTTGTGTGTTTAACATGTGTGAATAAGACAAAACACAACTCCAGGTATGTTTGTGATGAGGAAACAACGTTCTAACACATCAGAAAATGTTGTAATATGGACGTTTTAATATCTTGTACCACTACTTTGTACTTTACGGTCTTTAGTGGAACAGCAAACGCCATAATCCTTTCAACTTCAGACCAGAATTAGTTCACAACACGGCCCCCCCTGCTGGACGGAGGGAGGAGGGAACATCACTATGACTTATTCACGCTGGCCCTATATTATAATTATTGTATTACATGACGCCAAATGGATTTTTCTGAGCTTTAAGTCATGTTAGAATGTCGTTACCTCATCAAAAACATACCTGGAGGTGCGTTTTGTTTCATTCACACCACATCCCTAAAGCTCAAAATGCTCTGTTCCACCTTGTGATGTCATGAAGTTTTCCATTTTTTAGAAGAACATGCAGAATTTGTGTGTTTTACATGTGTGAATAAGACAAAACACAACTCCAGGTATGTTCGTGATGAGGACACAACGTTCTAACAGATCAGAAAATGTTGTAATATGGACGTTTTAATATCTTGTACCACTACTTTGTACTTTACGGTCTTTAGTGGAACAACAAACGTCATAATCCTTCCAACTTCAGACCAGAATTAGCTCACAACACGGCCCCCCCTGCTGGACGGAGGGGGCACCACGTCGGGTTATTAATGCTGACATTAGAACGGGATCAACACTACACCCGCGCCGGAGGATAGTGCACAGACCCTTGCACCGCAGGTAGAGATGGGAAAATGTCACTTAGCACCAAGCAGCCTAATTACCCAACTTAATTAATGGAGGAACATCATTTGGATAGTGGCCAAAAGGTGAGGTAAAATAGCAGTGCGGGTTTTTGGAACGGCATCCCCGGAGTGCGTATATGTTGATGAGGCAGTCGCAGCGAGAATAGCGGGGGGAGAAAGATGATTAGCGTGTAAAATTGGAGTTTTGACAACGATTCTGAGCAGAGCGCTTATCGTAGATCGCGTGTAGAGAGAGGGATTCCCAAACAGTGGGTATCGAGTAAACAGAAGATGCATGCATTTTTATGAGCAAGGAAAGTCATGTAGAACAAGCTGGTTTATTATCATGGTTTGTGGGCTGCTGGAGTGATGATTTTGTATTGCTGAACAACTTCTGTGGAAAATGACTTATCTGGAGGAATGATCTCTCTGTGCTCTAATGTGTAACCAGTTTGTGTTTAGCCACACTATACTTGGGTGAAATATTTGATTAGGTAACAGTAAGCTCAACTATTCTGTATCCTTCAAATATAATTTACTTTTTATCTTTTTTTTGTCTATTCTTTGATATATCGTATTTTTCGGACTATAAGGTGCATCTAAAATCATCAAACAGCGTCTTATAAAATCCAGTGGCCTTATGTATGACCTTTAACCTCCAACCAATTTGATGTTGTCCACATTAGTCTAATAAGGTATTAGTGGGCGAGTCAGGAGGAGTAATATGTTGGCGACATATAGGGCGACTGTGCAACATACTGCTAGTTCTGCCGTGTGGTGTTCAAGGACCCAAAATGCCACCATTACCATGCAGATTTCAGGTTTTGTATTTTAGTGTTAAAACTGAACAATGTTGAGAGGGATCCGGGCATGTTTGATGCCCAAATCACCCAACTGTTAAACTTGTATTTTTGTGTTAGCTACAACTGAGAGTTATTGTAAATGACCTGAATAAAATTCGATTTATGCGACACGCGTTTTGTTTCTCTTATTGTGCCTTATAATCCGATGCTCCTTATGTGTGGACAATGACACAACTGACATATTATTTGATACTGCGCCTTATAATCCGGTGCACTATATAGCCCCAAAAATATTGTACTAGTTTTTATGCATAATTTAATGTTTGGTCTTTTCTTCAAACATCATCTGTTACACCTCAATGATAAGCAGTAGTTTCCTCAAATACTTAAAGGTCCTATGTTACTCCAAATTGACTCTCGTGAGCATTAAATCAAAAATATACCCACGTTGTGTTTTGGTTCATTCATACAATTTATCAATTCATTTGATCAATTTATTATAATTTTTCATACAACTGTTACTTCATATATTTGGTACATATATCTCTTTATTTTATATGGACAATCAATAACTGTTTAATTTGTTATATTTTTTTAGCACTACCTCAGTTTCATCTGTAATTTCTGTTTTTTGTCTATATTTGAATGTTTCTCTTTTGTTTTGTCTACGCTTTGTCTAATGCACTTTTCTTTTCTTTTTTTTATTGTTGTTTGCACATTTTTTCTTCTTTTTTAAATGTTTTTAAATGTTTGCACTGATGTGGGAGAGGACAGCCATTTCATCTGTGCTATAGATCTTGTATGTATATGCACATGTGACAATAAAGAGAAATTGAATAGAATTGAATTGAATTTACACTTGTGTGATGTCATTAAGTGGCTATTTTCAAATTAACAGCTTTTATTTTGTAGAGATGAGCAGTTCTAGGGCTGAAATCATCCAAGTTTATCTAGTGAAGGTATATGGAGTTTAAAAACACAGTGGAGCACAACTTAAATATGCAGATTTTGTGCGTTAAACATCTGTGAATGAAACAAAAGTGAATCTGGGTCCGTTTGTGATGAGAAAACGTTTATAACAGATCAGAAAGTGGCGTAATATGAGCTGTTCGATTCCATACCACTACTTTATACTTTACTCTTTTACACTTTTAGTGGAATCACAAACTGCAAAGAACTTTCAACTTTAGACCAGACGTTTTGAGGAGCCAATTAGCTCAAAACTTTCAAGAATCCCAGACCCATTTACCTTCATTTACAGCCCAAGCAAGACCTCGCATCAGTATTCTCAACCAAAAGTTTGCCAATGAACAAAGAATATTATTTCATAAGTATTCAACATATACACGGGATGAAATTTACTTAAACTAGAAGATTTGTTGGGGGGAAAAAATCACTTCTTAAAATATTTTGACCTTGTACAACATTTTCTTTTGTATAAACAACATATGCTTCTAAGTAAATTCACTTCCAAATGTTTTATTGCGTAAACATCTCATTATTTATACTGGAGCGTGGTCTTTGGGTACCACAGTGCACTTAGCTTAGCCTTTTACTGAGTGGATAAATACGTCCATTTCACAAACAGCAATTATTCTGAACTCTGCCTTTCATAGCAAAATTTCATTCAAATCTGGTGAATAGTAATTCTCCTAGTGAATTATGCGCACTATATTTCCACAGCATAGACTTTCGTAGATATTTCATAGAAAGTATAAGCAGAAAGGGTCAGTAATATGAACGCTACAATCACAAGTTCATGTTTTGGTCTCTACAGAAGAGGAATAAAATCAGTTTCTATTTGACCCCTTCTTCAATGCCCATTTAGAAATTTCTTACTTCCTGAAATTCTTGCACGGCCACACTGGAAAAAACAATATCTAGGCAAGTTAAAATGACTTAAATTAAGAAGATTTTACTTTATTGACAAGTAAAGTTATCTACCAGTGGAATGGAAGGTGTTTTTTCTTAATTCAAGGAATATTCGATTTTGTTTCTCATTTCAAGATTTGTTAAATTGTTCATTTTTTTTATCTTAAGTGCAGTACAAAAAGTCTTCCAATGGCAGATAATTTTAGTTTTTAAGTGATATTGACTCAAATTATGATAAAATATTCTTAATTCATGTCATTTTTACTTGTTTTTTGCATTTATTATTATTTTTAATGTCCTTTATAGGTGCACTGTGTAACTTTTGTGGTGGAGGGTCCAAAAATATTTATTTTTAATTTTTTTTTTTTTGCATTTATTATTATTTTTAATGTCCTTTATAGGTGCACTGTGTAACTTTTGTGGTGGAGGGTCCAAGAATATTTATTTTTCAAATTGTTTTTGCATTTATTATTATTTTTTTATGTTCTCTATAGGTGCACTGTGCAACTTTTGTGGTGGAGGATCCAAGAATATTTATTTTTCAATTTCTTTTTGCATTTTTACACTGAAGAATCAACACAGAAGTAGATCGGTAACACAACTGCACAGAAACACATATTTGGCATCATAATAACAGTTAGTTTTATTATTATTTTTATTGTTATTATTTCTGTAGTGCAACATTTTATTTATATTATAGATCATTTCAAATATTTCAAATCGTAATCACACTCTCACTCTTTGTTTGAACCATTTTATACAGATCTGAGCCTTGGTAGTTTCTATGTAGTTTTTACACAAATATAAAGGGTCTTTTGAACAGTTCTTTAAAATGAACAGATCAGTAAGATTCCCACAAAGGAGCCGAAAGCCCCATCACTTGCTTGTGTATGCTAAGTTTGTGAACGCGATTGTTTCTATTTAATATGAGCTGTCATGACAGATTCAGTGTGGTGAGAGAAACGCTGAGATGGAGTTAGATGAGATAAGATCATTTGTTGCCACTACAAATCCACAGGAATATTAGCACAGGAAAGACATGTAACCTAATATATTTATTTTTAAGT
>JACN01133980.1:0-11801 GCA_000787155.1 Scartelaos histophorus | reverse complement strand
GTCCGGATTCGGATCATCACCAAAATTGTATGGAGTATGCAGAGATAAAAATAGCTGTTAACTTGAAAACTACAGCCTCATGACATCACAAGGTGGAACAGAGCATTTGGAGCTTTGGAGATGTGGACAGATGAATAAGAGAAATCCGAGATTTCTAATCTCCGCCAAAGGATGACGTGGACACAGAATCGAGATCATTAAATAAACCGACTCGATCGCATAATCTCCTTGGCGGAGATAATAAAGGGGTGACTCAAACATGTGGATGAAACAAACACAAGCCCAGGTATGTGTTTGATGAGGTAACTACGTTATAACAAGGCATAAAGCTCACAAGAGTCAAGTTTGTGTAATATAGGACCTAGTGTACATTTATCAGAATATACTTCAGTACTGCATGCACACTATTTGAAATAACAATATTCTTAAAAATATTTTTGGCTACTCTACTCATGTCTGTATGTAACCCACTGATCTCAAAAGCTCAAAAGAGAAATCTAATAAAATGGAAAGTTTATATAGCTGAGTACACTTTTGTTACTCTTCCAACTTTGGCAGAATTGTATTATTGAATTCCAAACTACACATACAGTTATATGAACATCAGAAATAATGTGTTGCATTACAGACCTCCTGAGGAGCAGAGTTTCATTCTGGCAGCATCTAGTGGCAACACTTAGCACAAAGCAGGCTGCTGTCAAGAACACTTTGTTGTTCTGACTAAGAAAAGTTTGGTTTAAAGTGAAGTAAAAGCAGGAGCCTGACATACTGTAAATGCTTAGAGTTTGATGTTCAATACTTGTTAAACTATTCAAAGAAAACTATCCAAAAAGCACTCAGGGACATCACAGAGCATTAAAAGTCTGAAGTCATTACATTTCATTACTGACTCCTGGTGGCTGGAGGGAGAACTTTCTCCAGTGCATCTGAGAACAATGCGTAAACCTAGTGACCTCAAACCTTTTAGTCCTGCCCAGGAACTTCTCATGTTGAGTAAATGAATAATAAACTAAAGTGAAACATTTTTTAACACAGACAAAACACTTACTAATAGTTTCTAAATCAAACCCTTTTTTAAAAAGTCCTGACCACGCCGGCCCCACTCAGTGAATGCAGCACCATTAGATTGGTAGTGCTTGTGACATTTTCACATGATATGAATTTTCATAAAACGATGTTATTGAACGCAGCCTTTGTTTGCCTCCACATAAAAGAGTAGCACCAGTAGGACGCGATTGTCTGGTGAATAAACAAAGCGGCTGGTTAATTTCACAGGCTTCTGCGAATCAGGCCATAGAGAGCTGTTCCCCACCTCGCCATCCATCCAAAGCATTGTATCTTTTTATCTTTATGTTAAACACATGAGGCATTCAAATACATTCCACTTTTATTGTTAGTTGTATTCACAAATCCGGCAAAACACAGGGGGAAACTAATTCAGATTCCTCATGAGCATATTTACTATAAAATACAACAAAATCTCAAATCCCAGTAGCTTTTGGGATGTGCTCTATTATACTGCTTTGAAATAGGAATATATTCACTGTATACGCATGAGTGAATCCAGCGCTTTGAACACCCACAAGGGGCAAAAACAAATAAATCTCACACTAAAGTCCTCGTCTAACTAAACCAATCACCTCATCAGGCTGACCATAAGCGTTCATTTGGGCTGTGGTACTTAGTAAGCACATAGAGTTTTGCACACTGCAATTTGACCTCTGCTTTAACCAGTAATGGCAGAAGTGCGAGTGGCTCTATAGCACACACACACACACACACACACACACACACACACACACACACACACACACACACGCACACACACACACACACACACACACACACACACACACACACGGCAGTCCCCTCCTGATGATGATGTATCTGCAGCACACTGCTTGATTGTGGTTTACTGTGGAGCTCCAAAGCCCGATTCATTGTGTCAACGCAGAGCCGTCACAGGAGACAGCTGCCAAAGGAGACGCTGCTGCTGCACGCCTGTACGCCTGTTCGCCTGTACGCCTGCACGCCTGCACGCCTGTGTGCCGCACCCCGCTATAGCTATAAGGGAGAGAGGGAGGGAGGCGAGCTGTGGGGCGAGCGAGCGAGACAGGGAATGTGAAAGGGTGCTCGGAATAATATGTTGCATCAATCAGTCTAAATGACTTGCTTATGTAATTAGCTAACAATGTTTTGTTTCTGCGGTTCCCTGAAGTTATTAGCACTTCACAGTTAACCTTGAAGTAATTGGAAAAGCTGAGTTGATGTTCCCGTATCTGTACAGACTGACAGTTTATTTTCTGCACTGGATGCCTTCCCTCCTCTTTCATGTTTCTACACTATTTGTGAATTAGCTTCCTGTCACTTTACAGTACAGCCTAATACTAATTGGTGCTGAGATATATGGGTTATTCACGTCCCACTAGGTGGCACGCTGCCTTCCTTCCTTCCCGTCATTAACATGACTGAGAATTGTCCAAACTAATAACATGGTGCTGCTCTGGTAATACTGCCGCACAAATGACACCTTCCTTGAAAATGCCATAATATCTGACATCAATTCAAAAGGCAAAGAGTGTGGCGCTCCTGCCTCTTCCAGCAGGCCCAGGCGTTTTAATTTGATGCTTCATCTGCAATTAGACATGCACTGCATGGCCATTGGCTTATTTTTATTTAGTGGAATCAAACATTCACTTTGGGCTGCTCTTCATTTAAAAAGGAGCCTCAGACTCATAGCAGGGCCTCACCCCCAGCTCTTATTAACTATTAATAAGTCGGACGGTGTTCCGTTGAAAAATGAATTCCGCTGTCATGGCTCGGACAACATCAGTGGCATGCTAGGACACAGTCGACAGACCGAGGGTCAGTGAACGCATCACTGCAGAGAGAATGAAGTCTGTGTGTGAGAAGAGTCTATTTGAATTAGTGAAACAAAGGAAAACAATCTGTTAGGGGACATCTCGCCATGTTTGCATAGACACTGCTTTGCTCATTTTTGTTCCATTTCAATTTCATTCTGGAAAAATGCAATGTCCCTTTTAATTTTCTGATAGTCTCCAGCCTCTGTTGGCCACTCTGCCGGATAGATATCTGCCCAAGAAGTTAATTTAAATGACTTTTTGAGGCTGGTGATTGATCCGGTGCATACTAAATAAGTTCCTCAGTCCAAGATAAAGTGGCACTGCAGAAAGAATAAGGAAATGTCATGGGCTCTCCTAAATCACAGCGCTATTGTAACTATCTATTATCCCCTTTTCCATCTCATTATCTGAGCATGCTTTGCTCTGTCTCCTACCTTCCACCAGTCCCATACACATTACTCACAAATGCACTCTCCGTCAGCATTTAGTTAGATATTCACTCGCCTGTTTTCTGCGCCTAAGAAGCTTTCAAAGGCGGCGTCTAATGTGGAGAATATATAGAAACCAAAAAAGTCTTTTGTTTGTTGTTTTTCTCAGGGATTGTCAAGGATCACGAAGGCTGAGGCGCTCTCTTTTTCTTTTGTTTATGCAGCAAGATCACAGGCTGGGTCATATTAGAGATGTTTACCCGTCCTGTCAAAGGGATAAGTTGTAAATTTGAGCTCACAGGAAATGAAAGATGTAGTGGCACGGCGAGCAGCGACACCAGAGTAATGTCACCTTGACGGAGCGCTCCTCTTGTCTGGAATGGCAGGTGATATCAGAGGATAAACTCCGGTCTGACCTTGAGTTCACTCATCACAACAAAGACAAAGGGAGGAGCAGAGAGGAGACAGTGACAGAATACAACCATCAGCCAAAACATTACGACCACTGACAGGTGAGGAGCAGCGCCAGGACGTCTTATTCTATTCTGCAATCCCCTCTCTTCTCTTTAAAGGTTAATTTTATGATGACTACTTTTATTTTGATTTGTTTGCATGGTGATTTTAATATATTTCTTATTCTGCAAAGCACTTTGAATTACTTTATGCACATTTGATGTCTTAACAACTGTGTCTTAAGTTTCATTTGCATATGTTTCAGTAATTGCACATGATTAAATGAAATTGCATGAAATCTCTTTGTATTTTTTATATACAGGTATATCAGTCTGGTCAGCGGCCAGGGTATTTTTATGGCAATTACATTACTTGAGGCTATATTAAACAAAATACCAAGGTGAAGGTGTCCAGAGTGGTTGAGAAAGGTTAAGTAGTATAGAAGCATTCAGTGAGTTAAAGAGGAAATGAGTTGAGATGTCTAGACGATTGGGTCAGAGCAAGGTCATAGAGAAGGACAATGGAGAGACATATACTTCACAAACCTAAAGCTCATTGTTGATTAAGTCAGTGTGAGGAAGGCCCTTGTCGCGAAAAGTTGCATTTATTGAGCTCTTTCTTCTCTTTTAATGTCAATTTTATGCACAATGATGATTTATGTTTTGATTTTTGTATTGTGATTTTAATGTCTGTCTTATTCTGTAAAGTGCTTAGAATTTTTTGCGTATGAATTAACTTGCCTTGCCTTTTTGTAAGGATTGACAGCGTGTGGGTTTGTCGTCTTCTTTACATTGATGCGAAAAGTGTCCTGCTCATTTTTTACACGAACAGCTCCTTCTGTGCAAGTATTACTCTTATGTTCTGAACCTGACTGACTAAACTTCAGAGGCTATAATCAAAAGAAATTATTAGGGTAAAAAAACAAGATCTGTGAGAGTCCACAGAAGTGTTTTATCTCAGCGGATCTGAGTCAGAGCTTCTCCAGAACTGCAGTTCCTGTGGGCTGTTCCCATACTAGAGTGGGCAGTATTTAAGTCATCCCAGAAAGAACTGTGCGGAAAAAGTGACAGTCTCTTTGATGATTCTCCTCCTTCTTTTCCCTATGGAGATATTATTGCTGTGCCTTAATATTCCACAGCATAGCATTTGCAGAAATAACTGTGAAAACCCTTTATTATTACAACATCCCCAAAGCTCTAAGTGCTCTGTTCCACCTTGTGATGTCACGATGTGGAAGTTTTCAAGTTACCAGTTCACCTGAAGATTGGCAGTTCCATGTCTTAAATTATCCCACTTTTATTCTCTGGCTTTTAACACCGCATTCCCACTTTTATTCTCTGGCTTTTAACACCGCATGAGTTGTGTGGTCCTCTGTGTCTTTTATTTATTTATTTTGTATGTATTTTATGGGTTTTTATTTATTTATTGCTATCTTATGGCTTTGCTCTTATTTGATTTTACTGGTTTATTGTTTTAGGACTAATATGTTTTAATCTGTGTTTAATGAGTATTATTATATTATTATTGTTGCTTTTGTATGTATTTGTGCAGCACTTTGGAAACTGTTGTTTATGACATGTGCTATAGAAATAAAGTGGATTAGATTGAAATAGTTCTAGTGAAGGTGTGAGTATAAAAACACAGTGGAGCACTTCTTGTATCACCACATGACATCGCAGGGTGAAAAAGGGTATTTTCCGTCTGAGAGAAGAACTAAACATGTAGCATTCGTATTTTAAACATGTGTGAATGAAACAAAATTTTTTTCATAAGTATGTTCTCAAGTATATTTCTGATGAGGAAACAACCTTATAACAGGGATCAGAAAATAGAGTAATATGGGGCCTCTAATGGTATTGCATAGATAAAGTATCCTAAACAACACACCATTCTGCAACTTTAAAGATACTTCTAATGCCAAAGATACCGGGGACCTCATTAAGTCATTTTTTCGCATATATAACTTGTGTGCACAGTCTCAGCATTGTGATCAAGAGTATATGGCAGGTGGCTTTAATATACGTGGAATCTGTGTTTATCCTTGCTTTTTCAAATGTTATTGTCACCGCGCTGATAACATCACTTGGATAACCGCGCTGACTGTTCTGTCTGATGTGTTATTAAAAATGCAAAAAAAACAAGCAAACGCATCTCCATTAATATGCAGCTCTACCAAAGGTGCGATTGATTCCATCGTCAGCCCAGTTATTTTCATAGCACCAGCGTAGGAACATCAAACGCCATGACCTCCATTATTCCCCCTCTTTGAAATTGCATTCGCTTTATTCGCCTCTCTAGCTCTCCAATACCTTGAATCATTTCTCCAGGGAGGTGTAACCTGCTGCTTCTCTGCCAGTCCTAAGAGCAATGTAACCAGCAATTCTGGTGCACTGTATGTGGGACACGAGGGCCTGCAGTCAGTCCTCAACCTTCACCAGCCCCTGCGCTAGTTTGGACCAAGACGAATTTGAGACACAAAACCCCAAAATAAGGTGGCACACTTTTTAGATTTGAAAAAAAAAATCGGTCAGTGCCGTCTGAGCATATTCACATGGCACTTGAAGTCTGATTAAAGTCTTAGAATGACTAAAAATGAGTGGCGCAGTGTCAAAGAGCGGCCACTCGCAGCAAGGTCTCGAGTTCTAATCCCAGAATCAAAGTGTGCACAACTGGGATTCCATTCTTTGATTTTTCCACATCAACCTCCAGACCTCTAAACAATTTCTACTGTGGTACCAAAATACAAAAGTTGTCTTAAGACCATTTTTGACAAAAGCTCTTCTGGGATACACTGTTCATTTCAGATTTTAGCTCAAAAAATCAAAACATTTTTAGAGCATGCTGGTTGCAATGGTTGTAAGAGAAAATGGTGTTTTAAACCAAGTGAAACTGGTGGGGAGGCTTTTGCTTGGAGTAACTAGAGCGTACTGACCACATCAAAAACATGAATGATTGACTAGTCCTCCAGCTAGGTACTGAAGACTACAATACTATCTGAAGAAGAGTCCTCTCACACAGCCACTGGTGCCCGCTGCCCTGCACAAATTGTCTGAGTGTCGAGAAATTACAGTATATCTCCTTTTTAACTTCTCTAAAATGAGAATCTTCAAGTAAAGGCTGCATGACGCTGGTGGAAAAAAAAGCCAACTTTGTTTCTGTGTCCATATTGGATTTGCAGTTTGCAGTATGTTTCCAAATACGATTTCAGTTCACAGCACAAATGTAGACGCATCAACGTTGAGGCTAAACTAATATTTATATGCATTTCAGGAAATGTGTTAGAGGTCTAAACTGCCTGGTTGATATTTTTGACAAATAAGAGAATAGAAAAGTGTGTGAAACGGCAGCACTCACTTCACAGCTCGGTGGTTTTTATTCCCTTTTATCTGTGTCTGGAGTTTACATGTTTCTCCCTGCGTCTGGGTGGTTTTTCTCAGGACACTACGGTTTCCCCCATAAACCTAAAATATTTACAATAGATCAAATCCTCCAGTTAAAGGTTTTCACGACCCAGAGAAACTCAAGATCTGGAGATGGGTCCCCGGGCGCCCACTGCAGGTCGCCCCATTGGCATTGAAGGATGTAAATTCATTTTGCCTTAAATTGCCACTGGGCCGGCACTGACTCAGCTGTTAGAGTGTTTCCTCACCAACTTGAATTTTGGTAGTTTGATCAGCTCTCTGTTACTGTGTCCTTGGGCAAAACACCTTGCCAATATGACTGCAGTGTGGAGTGATTGGTGGTGGTTAGAGGGGTCCAGCGGCACAAATGGCAGCCTCACTTCCGTCACTATACCACAGGCTCACCCCCGCCAAGCGTCGAATGAATGAATAATGACTTTAGCATCGTGCTTTGAGAGGCTTGTCAAGCTTGAAAACCTCATGTGAAACAGTTTTATAAGTTTATAGCCAAACACAAAACACTGAGATTAAGAAAGACATTCATGCTTTATAAAACTCCAGTTATAATCTCAAAAAGCCAATAATTTATTCATTCACATTTCGCCTTGCATAATATATATTGACTGTATACCAAGGAGCTGCTGCAGATCTTTTCATATAACTCAGGCTGAACCACACACAGACTCTGGACCTGTTGCTGCTCCTAGTGTTGGCAGTAAATCCATATTGCTCGCAGGGATCCCACCGCTGCTCCCTGAAACTTCACTCAAACATTTCGACGATCCAATCTGCTCCTCCAGCGCTCCTTCTCTAGTCTTTTTGGACAAACGTCCATTCTCCTTTTCTCTCTTTTGTCTGCTCTCTATTTACTGTGTTCTACTTGTTTGTCGGGCGTTCTAATCCACTCCGGAGTGTCTGTGGGATATGAGGGGGGATATGTAGGATGTACCAGCACAAGCCTTCAAGGATAACTCAGCTTTGTTTTGCTGTAAAGGTATCCAGCGCATGGGCCAGTGTCAATGTGTATGCTGTGCTCATTCGGGACTGGGGATCACAACGAAGGATTCATTATCAGGATAGTCTGCTCTGGCCCTGAGCATTTAGAGCACGGTTTGAGTTAGAGCCAGAATAAATGTTAACCTTATCAACAGAAAACAGCAATGTCTGCTAAACTTAATCCCTAAACAAGTTGAGGCACTGATACAAGTTGGTAACAATTTAATTCAAATGGATAGTAATGATGTATTTTAAAAGTATTACTGCTATTTGAGATGGGGGGCCATGAGACCACATGTAAAAGGCATGGTCAGGAGGCTCCTGAGGCAAATCCCAAATCCAGCACCCTGAGGCTGTACGAGAGCCGGAAGGAAGGTGGCCGAGGACTAGTGAGTGTGGGAACCACTGTCCAGGAACATCCAAAATCCATAAGTACATCAGTGGGGTTCAGAGGAAGAGGTACAGGAGGGACCATCATGACAGGACAAACCCCTACATGGGGCGTACCACCAAAACATAACTGAAGTGGCTGATATCAAGAAATCCTACCAATGGCTGGAGAGGGCTGGTCTGAAGGACAGAGGCACTGTAGCTGCCGATAATATAATAACAGCCTATAATGTAATAACTGCCTATAACGTAATATTTTTCTGTAATAAAGCCAATAATGTAATAACTTGCCAATATTGTAATAAAATGTCTGAACCAATAACGTAATAACCTGTTACCAATGATGTAGTAAGTTATTACATTATTGGCTTGTATAAAAAATGCTGCCAATAATGAAAGAATTTCTTAATATAATTTATGTATCTAAGAAATAACTGTAAATTAATCATAAAATCACCCTGATATATCACCAAACATTAAGGAATCATCATAATTTCAAATACTTTTATCATTGATCACAGTAATCCAGCCTGAATATTCCCTTTCCCATAGAGACTGCAGCCTCAACTTACTGTATTATCCGGAGTAGAAGTTGCCCTTTTTTGCATGGTTTGGCTGGGGGTGCGCTGTATACTCCGGAGCAACTAATATGTGAAATTATTCACATGTTATTCAGTCAGTTTGTTGGTTATTTGCACTGGATTTAGTGATTTGGAGTAATATTGATGCTTTGATGAACTTGTTAGCATGTTCTTTATGCTATAGTTACCTGAATAATAGTTAGTTTGCTACGTTAACATACCAGACACTTATGACGGTTCGTTGTCTATGCAGTTTCATGCAGCTGAATGTGTTATGTTAGCATACGTACACCTATTCACGCTATTGTTCTTTAATCTTTTATTTTAAATTGCATTTCAAGATGAAATGTCTGTTAACTGAATTTAAAGTGTCACACACAGTTGTTACTTTTGTCTCTTTCAAATAACTGCTTAAATACCTGATCACTTACACAGTGGACTTACACTCTCTCAGTATCTTTCTGTAGTCGGCCTGGACCTCTTACAGGGACCATTTATTATTATTATTATTAAAAAAATTGGTTCAGACTGGGGTTGGGTGATATCTACATTTTGATAGTTAAAAGAAACATTATAGCCTACTGTTAACAGCATTAGTTTATCAGCGCTGGTGAAAGTGAGGATGGGGGGGAGATGTAAGCACTTGGTGCCTACGTGCTGTGCGTAATGGGGAGCTGTGGCACTGCCTGTTAGGCCTCGGCTCCACTGGACGGGTATTTTGCCCTACGCAAGCATGAAACCTGCAACTTTTGGACACGTCATTTTTAGAATGCATTAAAAGTGGATAAGGGCGGCTCCACTGCATGTGCCCGGTGAGCGTATGAAGCAGCATGTCCTGTGCGCGTAGATTTCAGAAAATAGGATCCATCCTTTTTTTGATGCTCTATACGAGCATAGTCGCATATCCCATCAAAATACATAGAGAGCATTTATTGTTGTATTTGTGCATTTACCATCACCACATCTTCTGTATCATTTCATAGAGCCCAGTTGCAGAGACACTGTTAATAAGTGCTTTGAAATGTACTTTTGTAATCCTGGCATTTGCCATGGTCAGCCTGTGCTGAAGGTAAATACAAGTCTGTTTAGTGATTCGTTTCACTGTAGATCTGATAAAAGTGGCCAAACGTGCCCAGTCAAGTTTGAGACTGCTGACCCCCAAATTTAAATATTGATAAATTATAATATTATATTAGGCCCCTATGCGCTGCAGATACAGTAGGAAGGCAGGAGCCTAGACCTAAGGGGTTAGAAGATGTGTGTGCAGATCTTCTACCCCCATGTGCAACGCACCTCCTCCTGCAGTACTGTAGCTCCCCAACACATGCATTAAGCACAGTGTGTAGGGCACTGCAGTCCCAGGAAACTCAAATGTATCAGGACACAGGACAGATACAGGAGCAGAGCACACTGAGCATCCAGAAGGATTATGAGAGCTGATCTGGAGGTAAGACTTTTCAAAGATTTTATAGACTTTCTTTGACCTAGAATCTAGTCATTGTTAAAACATGTTGTTATAGTTGATGTTAGTCAGTTGTTTTTTGCACCATTCTGAAAGTGAGATTTACAGTTAAAATAAAAAGACTAAAACAAAATAAAAATCTCTGTATCTTTCAGAAAAAAGATGATTGAGAACCAACAAAACACAAACCACAGATGGACAAAGTAAGTAAACCAAATTATTTTAACAGAATTATATTTTTTTCAAAATATACTTCCTTGTGAATATTTATCATGTGTTTCTACAGGGTGATATGACATGAGGAGGACTTTTTACCAGATGCCCTCCCTGTTACTGCAGAGGAAGGAAGAAAAGCAGCACATGTGCAGTATGTTTCTGCAGGTTCAATTCTAAGGTTCAAGTGGTTCTCTTCTGGTCCATTATAGTATTAGTATAAGAGAATAATTAGTGCTTCAACTATATTTAAACACGTGCAATGCAAATTATATAATAACAATAATCTTGTATCTCATTTCCAAGGCAAAGTAATAGAGAATAACAGGTGATTCAACTATAAGGGCTCAATAGGTGCTTCAAGTATATTTAAACATGTTCATGTAAAATATATAATCATAATGTGATCTTGTGTTATTCCAGTTTCCACAGGGAGAGACCAGAGCTACATCACTGGAAAAGTTCTCAGCTCCAAACAGACTTGTTTTTCACTGTACCTGTGCTCTCTGTGTGTGTGATTCTGTTAAAGACAATATAATACTATGGAAAACTAGTGTTTTTTGTATTATTTTACTTTAAAACCTTTTAAGGACATTTGACATTGCATGTTCAAAAAATAAAACCATATAAAAGGCAAATTTTCATGATTAGGTAATATAAATATGCATATTCAGCATGATTTGATCAAATTTCATCAGCACGAAAAAGTGAAAATTATGTGCAGAGGGGATCGGAATAAGTTTCAAAGCCTAAACATAATTTTTATTGCATACAACTTTTCCAACGTTTTCCATATTGTTTATTTTACACTAATCCAATAACCTTTTTTCAGTGATGTAGAGGGAAAAAGACCTGGCCTTTTAACAGTAACAACAATTGTAACAATACATTCCAAAGTAGCATGACACATTTAAATCTTTGTTTAAGCAATATAAAAGTAATTCTTACATTAGTGGTTACAGTTATTTCGTTTTAAAAAAATTAAAAAGCCAATAATGTAATGACTAATCAAT
>KN503345.1:0-35719 GCA_000787155.1 Scartelaos histophorus | reverse complement strand
GTGGGGTCTGGACACTGTCAGCCTGTCTATCTGATAAAAAAGCCAGTTGTGTGAAGCAGTGAAGTCGGCAGCATCAGTCAGCGTTATGCCTCATTTCTACAGCTCTGCATATTGACTCAAACACAGACAGGTCCACGTACACTGGGCTCATACAAACAGTGAACCACCCACAAAAACCAGAGCACTACTCCGGAATGCACAGCCAATACATGTAAACACTTTTAAACGGACTATTGCATATTAATACAGGTGGTAGAGTTACTGCTCCCTTAAAGGGCCAGTGTCTGATTTTTGTCCTTGTATTTGAGTAAAACTTGTCTGCTATAGTACAGATGTATTGTATAAGCATGTCTTGAGGTCAAAATAAGCCTGTTGCATGCTTCCTGCAACTAATTATAAAGAACTGTATTGTCATAGAATCAGTAAGTGTGTGGTTAGCATGCTAGTTGTTGCATTACTGTGACAACAACTGCAGCAGTGTCAGCTCCCCCTCTGACCTCAGAAAGATGAAAAAAACTCATTGCGGTGAATAATTAGGATACTTCAAATTAATGCATAAGGTAAGTGGGAAATAACTTTGGTTTAAATTTTACCATGAACTAGTTCTGTTTTTAAGACAATTAAAATCAGGTACAGCACCTTTAAAGTGAATATGACAATTTTGACGACTAACTTCTGACCCCTGTCATCATCTTAAATGTAAGATATAGTTTCATAGTTTTAGTTAAGTTTCTAAACTACTTCCTGGTTGGACATGGGCAGCACATGTGACATACATTCTGAATATGAGGGGAAAAGTTCACCTAATTTACACAATAGTTATTATTTGACATATTAAAATATGACATGTTGACAGATCAAAGCCCATCTAGAAGCACAGTGAGAAAGCGAGAAGAGAGGGAGAGACGACCTGTACTGAACAAAGCAGATAGTCCCTATAACCTTCAGTGGTTGTTTGAGTCTATCTCTCTATGAACACACATGTACTATGTTAGTATTAACTGTAGTACTATGTTAGTATTAACTGTAGTACTATGTTAGTATTAACTGTAGTACTATGTTAGTATTAACTGTAGTACTATGTTAGTATTAACTGTAGTACTATGTTAGTATTAACTGTAGTACTATGTTAGTATTATCTGTAGTATTATGTTAGTATTAACTGTAGTATTATGTTAGTATTAACTGTAGTACTATGTTAGTATTAACTGTAGTATTATGTTAGTATTATCTGTAGCCACAGCAGCCTGCCCCATGCATCTGCAGCTATACTTTCATTTATCAGTTCTTTATAGATTTCCATTTTTCACTGAAGCAGATCCCCCTGACCAGAGCATTTGACTGAAACAAGGTCATCCACAGAACTACCTGCACTAATTCACATTTTTAAAGGAAACAAATGTGTAAAAGAGCTAAGAATGGGATGGCCCATTACAGTCATGGACAGAGCGGTGTACGGTTACAACTTCAACATTGAACGCTGTTAAATACATGAAGTATCTGCCATACATCCTATGTTAACTTGACACTACCAGTTAGCGCTGGAACGAAGGAGAAATGTGGTTTTAATATTGTACAACTCTGAGCTTCACTGTCGGCGTGTTGCATAGACCATAACAACGCCTTGTTTACACATACAAATCTTAACATGGACTCTTCTTTCACATACAAACCTCTCAGGTCAACACACTTTTGTACTTTGCAGAACGCATTATATTGTTGTTCACCTGTTTTCAATTGTCCTTGATATGAAGGATAGTACGTGTGTTTGGGTGTGAAAAGGGAGAACTACAGATTAGTCCTCTCAGTAAATGTGAAGTGGCTGGACTAGTGTGTGGCCCTTCCTCTTCCTCTGCAGAGCCTCATGACAGAGGGGCTGGGTGAGTAAGATGAGTGGTATGTTAACATACACTGTTCCCATGTACAGTACATCCACACTGCTGCACTGTGGAACAGGCTGCAATGAGACGACAAATGAAAGGAGAGACATTCAGTGCACAGCTCGCTCTGAGAGAGAGGAGCCGAGCTCTGGGAGGCTTAACATCTGTCTGGGAATACTTTCTGTCTATCACTCTCTAATGAGAAAAGTGTGCTCTTTAAGTACTAATGACCTTGATGTG
The DNA here is from genome assembly GCA_000787155.1 of Scartelaos histophorus. Taxonomy (NCBI): domain Eukaryota; kingdom Metazoa; phylum Chordata; class Actinopteri; order Gobiiformes; family Gobiidae; genus Scartelaos; species Scartelaos histophorus. The sequence continues at coordinate 33,599 of KN503345.1, read as the reverse complement.
AAACAAGGTGTGCTTCCTCAGAGATAAGCATGTCTTTTTACTTTGCTGTTTGCTGCTGCAGCTACAAACCTATAAACTCACTGAAAATATTTAATTCTATCCATTTATTAAACGGCCTAACTCTGTAGAAGTTACTTTTACTATTTTTCATAGTTACACAATGAGCCATCATTCCAGTTCATCCTTTCCATAACAGATTTATGGAACCAAACATAAGGACTTTTAAGCAGACCTCTCCAATCTGGCACCTCCTGACTGTTCACACTGAAGATTACAGTCATTTGCACAGACAGTTGTAAAGGTCTGACCCCTGATCTCCTGAGCTGCCCCCTCACACACCTCTGCTGACCTGAGCTCATGCTGGGATTCGGCTTGGATTGCTGGATAATTGCAGAGAAACAAGAGAAAACAGAGTGAAACAAAGGAAAGGACAGGCAGGTTAACACAGCCTACAGACCATCAAAGAGTTTGGCAGAACAATGCCTGCAGCCTTTTCCATGTAACACCTGCTCTAGAGGGCAGATCACAAGGACAATATATTTAAGTTGAATCTAAAATGAGAAATGATTCTATTGGTGTTTCAAGTGTACAGCATAAGACTGTCTGATCGGACATGAACAAACTGAACAATGTGTAGTACTAATAATATTAAGAGCTTTGATCCCGAGTGATGGATGAGCGTCATGAAGACCAGACCCCTGCTTGGGCAGCAAAGCAAACACACTGTGCCCCGGACTTCTTCACAATATTGCAATAATTAGTATAATTGCAGTAATCATCTTCCATTCAAAAACCATATGCACATGCATTAGTTAACTAACAGGGAAAGTGAAAGAGTTTAGACCTGGGACAAGGAGCAGAGCCAGATCAAAAAGATAATCTGAGACCAACTGGGCTTTTTTCTCATGGAATTTTCAGGCATTTACCTCATACAGACAATGGACAATACATGAATGTGCATTTCAGTGGACTGCAAAAGTACAATAAGTAGGAGACTTATGTTTTAAATCAATTCAAATCTGAGGAATATTGCAGATAAATTGAATGTATTATTTTTTCATTTAATCATTATTATTTAAACATTATTTTCAATGTGCTACAAAAGTAAAATCATCATCCAACATGAATGATTTTCCCTAAATGCATGACGGGAAAACAATTCATTTCAACAAGTGTCCTCATCTATTCTCTTCTCAGCTGTCACATGTGTCCAAGTTGATATAAATACTTTGACAAATAAAATGTCATGAAGTGTCTCTCCTTTATTTGTAGAGTTGCTGACATTTGAGTTATGTACAAGCAAATCACGCTCTGATGTTGTATTCTAATACTGAGCACAGGAGACTTGACCTTGTTCCCAAACTAACACAGCGCTAGGTGACAGCTGGATCTATGAGCTGCTGCCTTCACCGTTTTGTTCAATGGCAGAGAAAGCATCTGGAGGTTTCACTACATCTGGAGGTTTTCACAAATGTTTTATGTTTGTGGGATAGGCTGAATAAGATGAGTTGTTTTATAAGATGAAAAGGCAAAGTATCTTATAACTGTTTTGGTGAACACACAGCTGTATGACATATGTCAACTAAAAATAAAACCATGTGCTTTAATGCAAGTTAGTGAGTTATTTGGGAGTAAAGGGCATCTACAGACCTGAGGGCGCTGGGATTCTGAGAACCACAAATAAGTTCAAGTCGTGCCCTGTGTGTTCACTCCTGTCAGAGGAACTTACACTGTGGTCAGTCAGTGGTGATCGCGGTTACTAGTGATGAACACAATTATTCCATAAAAATCTGTATTGGATGGTGGTTTGGCCAATACTGGGCCTAAAATTAATGTAGTAATTATTAGGTAATTATAATATTTACTGATGACCAAAAAACACTGCATAATGTTTGTTGAATGAATGCAGTGCAGCTTCATAGTTACTTAAAGAGCAAATAGGAGTTACATAACACGTTTTTGTCAAACCCTATTGTGTTTTACAGAGTTACTGTGAACTGGTATCACCTGATATCTGATACTGACAAATACTTAAAATGGATGTATTGATACTGGCAAACTTAAATTCAAATTTAAAAAGTCTCTCTTAATTGTACAACCCACTCTTAGTGTGATGCCCTGTTTAACGTCATGTGAGTGGCCAGTGGAGGCTGTTGAGAGGCTATTAGCACAGGGGACAGGCTCCATCCTCTGCCACAGGACCAGGCAGCTGACATCTGCAGCTGGTTAGAGGTGTCAGCTCCTGCCATTCACTGCAGACTCAAAACCTCAGGGAAAACTTGGCCTGGTCCCGTCTGAGCCACTGTGAGCAGTACCATACACTCCCTTAGGGAAGCAAAATACCACCGAAAATTCAATTCCACTTCTTCTTTCCCTGCTTTAGCCCTCTAACCGAGGCAAATTTCATTATACACTTATGAACTCATAAAACTCCTTCAAAAACATAGCACTGGCCTCTGAAGACTAAAAATCCCTCTTCCATCTTTGTGGTAAAAGAGCTAAGAGGGCAACCAACTTTTAGAGAGCAAGAGGCTTTAAATTATTCCCTGCAACAAATCTATTATGATGTATGGATTTAAAATTGTGTTTTTAGAAATATACATCATGGATAAACATTATATATTAAAGCATATAAATAAAATAAATTGTACCCTGGTGATGAAAGCCCATAAAATACGTGTAATAGTTTTTGTCATGTTGTAACCATACATCAGCTAACATCTAATAAAGCTAACATAAAAATGCCAAATAAAAGCACATAGCACCAATTACTGAAGAGTTTGGGCCATTATCTTAAGAGAAACTTAAAGAAAGCATTGGGTCACATGTAGCAGTAAGCGTCCCTTATAATGAGCACATAAACTTTTTCGGAGGTGGCTGATCTGAAAGTCGTGCCAAACCACTATCAGCAAAAGTCGCCTTTGAACAACACTTGAGAGAGATTTAACATGGATTATTAGTTATATTTTTTACAGTGTGATTCTTTTTAACCAGGTATTAAAATAATGCTGCAGTAGTTCGCTTTAAGTTGAAACAAAAGCTTAACTAAACTTAAGTTAATAACACACTTCACACCAATTGACATAATCTTTAAATCTCTGTAACAAATGCCCAGGAGGCGTCTCTTTCATGTAAGGGTCAAAAGCCACAAACAGCCGCAGAGATGGTCACATTTTGTCTTTAAACTCCTCTTTTGATTTTAGCCTGGCTTGGACTGAGGCTGCAGGAGGAATAAAAACGAATTTTCTGCATAAAAATCAAAACACATATTCTTTACTGATAAATGAAGTCATCAAATAACAAAATAAAGATGTTTTTTTTTTTTATATTGTGTCCCATTTCCACATCCATCCATTTGAAGAGTCAAGAAAAAGTTCCCTTCCTCCTGTTTTAATCGCAGTCTTTTCCCTGTGCGCTCTCTTGTTTTCTCGTTTTTGGAGGCTGAGTGCCGAGTTCTGAGTCTGAGCGCAGCAGGACTCCACTGAGTGATAGATGGCCCCTGACAAGGTCCAACACAATCCAACCAGCCATATGCTCCAAGTCACTAGCAGCTAAATTAAACACCATTCAAATTCACATGAGAGAAACGCTCCAATGCATGTTGAAGTAGAATGGATTTACAGGCTGATGCACAGACTGAAATGTGTGAAGTAAATCGCCTTTTCTGGTCGCTAAAAGCTTCAGAAGGATAAAGCAATGCACTAGTTTGCAACAACAACAAAAAAAACCTGCATTTACTGATAGTAGATACCTGAGAAACAGTTTTGTGGCTGTATAGAAAAGATACGACCTTTTATCTCAGTAGACAGAAATAATGAGATCAGTGCCGTCAATGCTTTTGTCACAGGTATATTAAAAAAATTATAGATTATTTGTTCGTAAAATCTTGCACAAATAAAATCTTGCACAAATATGTGATGTAAAATGTAACGTGAAATATCTTATCAAGTCATGTTCAGAATTCTCATATCTAAAATACATCAAATTACTTGCACACAAAGTAATTGGAGTCAGATGACAATTTAAACTGGGAAAAGAAAGTGTCTGGTTAAAAATGAACAAAGACTGTTTTGCCTGAAGCATAAAGAATCATCTGGATTTATAATGCATACTTCATACACACACACACACACCCACACACACATGCACAGATATACACACACGCAGTAAAAAGACGCCAAAAGATAGCACTGTTTTAACACAGGGCCTGCCAGTGTTAGTTGCCTATAGTACTGCCAGTGCGGTGCAAGTGCTCTGTACCAGTGCACTGAAATCTGAAACAAAACGTATGGCTCGCCGAGTTCTTAGGAAAACATGGAGGTTGGATGTCATGCCAAACAATCACAGGAGAGGAAGGGCTGCTTTCAAACATTTCCCATGCGTGAGGCTATTAAAATGACATTCATTCGCAGGTTGCTGGCACTTGTCTCAGGGCATATTGCAAACACATGGAATTACACATCCATGCGTTCTTTAAACAGCAGAGGTATCCCGCCGATCAAGGACAACATACACTTGTGGTCTGTGCGGACATGTGGAAGGAGTCAGAGAGAAAGTACGTGGAAATGCAGAGTTTGTCACGCTGAGCTCTGACTGTTGACTTTACTCCTGACATCACTGTTCACAGCTGAAAACTCAAAATTCTATAATATTAGTCTATTTTACTCCACTCCTTTACTCTATGAGGTAATAAAAGGCTCGTCTTTAAGCTTTGAGAAAGTATTGCAAGAGAACAGAGTGAATAGCTTTTGACAACCAAGTAGCTTCTTCGGTTCTGAGGGGCTTTGGTTTGAGAAAGGAGGAATCATTCTTGTTCCATTACAAAACTTGAAACTTGTTCTTTTGTAATTAGATCGACATCTGGAACAGATAATAAAATCATATCAACAAGAACTTATTCCAAAAATAAATCCCATAATATCAATAAGAATTTCAACAAAACAAAAGGGCGGTTTTTCAGCTGACGATACGATGATAACAGTGTAAAAATTGGCTTAAAAAAGACTCATAAATCTCTATCTCTAACATTGAGACCCAAACTGAATTCACAATTTAAAGTATTTTTTGGTTTACTGTGGGAATACAGAAGACGCCACTTACACACCACTTAAAGCTGCTATTATGCTTATGAGTTTTAAACAATGATATAATGTTGTTCCCTTTTCAAAAACATGTCTGTTTGCCCATGCTTGAGTAATCCCAAATATTTTGGTTGTCTCCCAAACATTCAAAAAGCTTGGCCCACTGCTTGACATCATATGGTGGTAATGCAAGTCACCTCCATGTTTTTAAAGAAACTCACTCTGATCGTTCCATCGCTACAACGACCTTCAATAAAACCAATTCTATATTTATTTTAAGGTGATTTAAACGAGTCCCGCCTCCCTTCAGAGCGCAGCGAGTGGAGTCCTTGTGCCCTCTGCTGGGGTTTTCATGGGTCTTATGTAATAATTAGGACTGACAGACTTTTAGTTGTTTTTAGTACAGATATATTATTTTACATATTAACTTGAAATCACCAATGCTTATGCAGGTGTGTGGTTAAAATATAATATCTCTAAAAAAAATACTGATAAATGGCGTGTATTTTTACAGTATTGTTTCTCCCCATTGGACATACATTCTGCTTAATGCAGTAGCTGTACAGAGCCTCTCCTCGCTCATGTATTGCAGGAGCTCTCAGGTTTCCTTTGAGAGGAGGAGGCCTGTCCGCTCGGTGAGAGGCATCTGGCTGTGAGCACTGCACCTCACTGAGTTCAAAGACACACTGCTCAGGTATTAGTGTCTGTGTCTCTCACACGTGTTTACTTAAACCTAACAAGTCATTACACACTCTAAACAGTTACTGGAGTCGCAGCATATGAGATCAGACTAAAGACATAAAAGTCCACTGCACTTACCCTACTGCAAACCATACTTTCTCTCAACTAGCCACCCACAGTTCATTTTAGAAATAAAAATTTAAGAATAGTTTTCAGTGTGTTTTTTAATTCAACTACAACAATCATTTTGCAGGGTTTTATTCACACTGGAACATCGGCATTTATTTTTGGACAAGAATCCCAACTAATAAAACATCAGCCACAAGTGGTCCATATTTTAGCATATTTCAGACTCAGAACTGAAGAGAAAACATTGAATCTTGTTTGACATTTCCATGTTATAATTATGATAACTGTATACAACATAAAACTAATGGAATTTTCATCTCAGAAATAGTAATTTCCAGGGAGTCTTTGGGTGATGGAAAATTGGTTTGGTTCAGTTTTAGTTTAGTTTTGGTGTAATCCAGGCTTATTTCTGGGCTTAGTTCCATCTTAGTCCCAGTTATGCAGTGCTGCTTTCAGTGTTGATGTTTGCTCAAATTAATATCTGTGTCAATTTCATGCAGCTCAACTCAGAGGTGGACATGTTGTCTTTACAGTGTGGTTAATATTGCTGAAGTTTTTTCCTTAAGTTTTCTTTGGTGCTAGTTGATCCAGACCAAGTATTCAGATGGCTAATTTCTGAAGTCACGTCATAATGATCGTAGGAAAAGACCGATTTCCGGCATGTTAAAAATAATAAAGACATTAGAGAAGATATTACTGATAACCTCCATCTCCAGAGGAACTTGATGGGGGAATGACCATGACCGTGGATGAGGCTATGTTCTCATTCTCTCTCCCTGTGTGTGACTGGCCCCATTATTGATAGCTCTAACAAGGCGGGGTCGGAGGTCAGACAGTGGTGAGCGCAGAAGGACGGAAAAGACGCTCTCTCGCTCACACAGTCAAAGCTGCGCACAAACACACTGTGGATGGGGCTGATTGTTCCCAGACCATATTTAAACACCTCCCCAGTGCCCATGTGCCCTGCCCTACCACTGACATGAGAGGCCTGCTTTGGTTTACACAAAATACTCCGGGTTCAGATCAGTCTAAGGCCAGGACTATCACAACATTCACACTAAACTTTTGGTAGTTAAAGCAGTGATACGGACTTACAGTGCCAAGGGACCGGTGGAAATGGCTCTTCCCACACCATCGCACTGCAGTCATACTAATGCAAAGTGTAAACATGATGTAAAATGTACCAAAAATAAAGAAATAAATACTAATAATAATACTAATTTCTCCTTCAATCCTGTTGGTACTGCACATGCCACTGCAATAACTACCATAATACGTCTATCACTGCTCATCAATCACAATGGTACTACTCTGGTAATTGTCAGTGTAATTTTTAGTGCTACTTCTTCTCATGCAATTACAGAATGCTATTTCACAAAAGGGCAAAAATAATTATTATGTTGTAACTGTTATTTACCTGTGCAAAACATGACAAACTGTTCATACTAATTACTTTTAAAGATTTTCTGTAAAAGGAAACTCCCTGAGCTTATGTCCTGGGGCCCAGACATGCCAGTGCCAACCTTCTTGTTGATGATGCACATGCAAACCACTGCAAACCCTTCAAATCTGCACATCTCCTAAGATAACAGCGATTATTGTTAGTCACTTTTCAAAATGTCTCATTGGTTCATTATTTGTGCTTATAATAATAAGGTCTGTCAGTTAAATGTGACAAATGGGTTTATTTAGAGTTCTTGGAGTGATGACAACTGGCGCTAGCTAAAAACCACACCGCAGTGTTGGAATATACCAATATGTTAAAAGGCCACACATTGTTAAGAGTGAGGAACTAAAAATTTAAATCTATCTAAATGTTAAAATAAATCTAAATATTTCATTGTACATAATATGACTACAGCTACAAAACATAACTAGAAAACTGCTTTTTTGTTTTCCATCAATGACTCATAAGTATATTGACTATGTATGTTCTTGGTTTGGGTGAAGGTTAAGACAATTTGCAACATAAAACATCTAAAATCCTTGATGAGTTTCTATTACATGAAAGCCTATATAGTTAAAGTGTATTTTGCGCACTTGAAGGACAGGATAAATAATAGATGTTGTTCTAGAGTGGACTCCAAGCCTGAACTTGTGAAACTTTTGACAAATGTAAGAGGACAAGAGTCCTGACGGCTGCACTTGAGACACTATCACAAAGTAGAGCTGATGCTTCCTCATGTTGCCTGAAAACCACCGTCATTTTGTTCTTGGAATGTCAGATTTTCAAAGCCCAGTGAAATTGCAGGGTAAATGATGAAAATTCAGCAGTTATTGAAATGATGACTAATCCCAGATGGGTTCACATGAGGTGGCCTTGGATCTGTCTGAAATTATTAATGCCTTCTCCAAGTTGAGTTCATGCATGAGATTTTTGGATTTCCAAGATGATGTTTCACTTTTGGTTGACCAAAACCCAAACTGGAGTCGTGTTTGCTTAATTGCTCCTGAGAGGCTACAATTGCTATTAAATGATTGATTTGGCTAATGAACACATTCTGAACACATCTTTTTTCAAGTGACATTTCTTAACCTTCTTCATGTGTAGTATTTCCCACACATCCATTCCATAAACAGATAAGAAACACAGGCCACCCAAAAACAGTCAGACTTCTCTTTGTGGTCAGGGTGAGTTAACTGTAACCAGTGAAAATGTCAATGTTCTGTTTACCAGTCTGGACTGCAGCACCCCTCTATCCATCTCCACATTCCTCTTTTACAAATTACATTTGTCATTCTGAAAGCTGATGGTTTACATTGGCATGCTTTGAACTTGTGTGTGTTTGCATGTCTGTACACTGAGTGGAGCGATCTATTTTACACTAAGCACCAAAGAAACTGTGGTTTGGGGCTTTTGTAAATGGACTAATAACTAAATAATATAAAATACTGTGTGCGTGTGATCTCCTACCTGTTATTGTAATGTTGCTGTAGATGTTGGAGAGTTGCTCTTTCAGCAGCACGAGTTGTGTGCTGGCAGCTTTCTCTCTTTGCAGCTCCAGCATTATGTCCGGGTGGTTGGCCACCTTACAGCCATTCTGTTTATCCAGCGCAATGTCACTGCGAACAATATCTAAAGGAGACAAAAATAAATACATCAAATGTAACATTGCGCAATACACAAGGAGAATTGTGTGCTCAGCTTCAGTGCGCAGAAGTAGCGTTAGCTGCGGCTAGTTGTGTTCACAGATCGGGCCTGTTTTGATAAAATAAATTATGGTAAATTAAATTATTTACAAAATGTTTGTGTTTGGTGCTATTTGGAATTTAAAAACTATTTACCATCCTCGTAGTTTTTCAGGTAGTAGTCAGGACCCGGGCCTCGAAACTTCGCCAGGTTCTTCTGGTTGTTGAACTGCAAGAAGTCGGTTCTCTTGCCTCCAAAGCGCAGGTAAGCGGGGGCCAGGCCCCGCGCCAGGGTCACCAGGCGCTTGGAGCTGCACAAAAGGAGGGTCAGAGTGAAGAGGCGCCCATTGGAAAGACACGCACTTTTTGTCTCTATTGACAAAGTATCATGGATCAGCCACACTGATCACTTTTGCTGTTTACCTACTTTCATTTCACAAAAAGTATTTTTTACACACGATGTTAAAAAAATAAGCTCCATGTGGCATTTAAATCATTTTAAAGTAGGCCTGGCTCTAGGTACAATCACATTCTATGACCGCTCTTGACATTCACATTCTGTGACCCAAGAAATGCGTACCAGAGTTTTATTCTTTACAATTATAGATTAATTATATATTTGTTGTTTTATTTTTATTTTTTTTTTAATAAAACGTAGCCTATAACATAACAGTCCATTTAACATCACAGCTAATGTCATACAACTTTAACTGTATGTAAAACGGCTACTGATATGCGTAAAAGTGTACACCCCCGGGTCAACATAATAGTCTTACACTTTCACGTTAAATCAATGTATGTCAGATATTTAAAAATAAATAAAATATGTAGATGCATTTGATTATGTACACTTAATTTTAATATTACTTGTTATGTTTATGATTTTCGGGCCTGTCTATGTGTTTTACGCACACACTGCGTAAAGCCTTTGACGCAGAGCAAACCAGGATAATCGAAGCCCTGCAACCTCCACGGATTGTTATGCCAGTTCTTCTGAAAAATTATGCCTTAAGAATATAGCCTGGTCTTGCAGGCGCATAATTTTGCACAGTTAAAATATCTAAAATGTTGCTGACTAACAAACAGGCTAAATGATTTTGCAAACATTTTTCACAAAATGCAATGTTTTCTGGAGAGGATATTCCTGAAGAGACTGTGCCATTTAAGGTCACTCAAAAAGCGAGATCAAAATCAAAAGTGATAGGAATTTGGCTCGTTTGAATAGGATCAATCACTAATAACTTTAGGCCTATCAGTTTGCAGTTTTAATTTGGGTAACGTGGCTACATTCATAATGTCATGAAGAATCAGTAATCGGAACAAATGAGATATGCGCTGTGCCAAAAACTGTGTTTCTGTACCTCAGAAAGTCCAACCACCCGTCTTTTATAATGGAGGGGTCCAGCTGTAGTGAGAGGAAGTTGTCGTTGAGCACTCTGATGGGACTTCGCGTGTTGACGTCCAGGAGAACCAGTGTCCTCTCCATGAAGCTGGGTCTTTTTACGCTGATGGTGGATCTCTGATATGCCGAGGGTGAGTATGATGAAGACAGCACTGACGACACTACTAAGGCAGCCAGAGATGCTATCCACAGGGATGAGCACGCGTGCGTTCTGGCTTTGGGCATCTTTACGGTTTGAGTGCGGGAGGGCGTGCGCAACGAGGTTTTAAAGATAACAAACTTCTCCACGAAGTGATTCGAGACCAAACTGACCCGATACATCGATCAGGATCCGTCTTCCTGTCTATAGTCTCACCCACTGCCCCCCGCCCTCCCGACAACACCGCAGAGCTGCGCTTAGAGCGCACGCCCCGAGACAGCCTCTTCTCTCCGAGCGCCAGCAGCTGGGAGGTGGGGAGGAGGCTGTGCCGCTCAACAAGGTTTCCTGAGGTATGAGCTCAGGAAGTGTAATGACCGCTTATTTAAACTCTTAACATAATATAATCCGGACTATAATAATCAAAATGGTTGTACATTAGTGTGCTAACATAGTGATTAGCCTTCATTTGTTGGGATGAATGGAAATTACACTCATAAAAGCAACACAAATGTAAAATGATAGATATCCACACTCTTATACAATACAGGATTACCGACTCAATTGATCAGGTGGCCTGTGCCAAAGATCACAGCTCTGCCCAAGGCGTCACACAGAGACACTTAGTGAGAACTATTTCATATTTTGGCCTGAATTGGCCATTAGACTGAATTGGATTTTTCCCCACGTATTAAATTGGTTGATTAAAATTTGAAGACAATTTGTCAAACTTTCAGTCGTAGGCAATATGTGATTTGGATATATGCACGTACCTCGCCCACTAACCTTTAATGCTCCGTGCAGATGTGCGGTGAGTGCTGCGTAAAGCGCAGCGCAGTGATGTTGACGGGTGTCCATTGCCGTTTGAAGTGGTCATTTAAAGTTACTAGAACTTTTGTTCCACAAATAAGCAACAACAAACATAATATTAACGCCGATGAGTTGAGTAAAAACTATTCTGCTGATCCGTGTCCCAGTAAAACAGCAAAGAAAAAACCTCTTCGAGGTTCCCAGTTTTTACGCACCACTTTTACTTTGCAATACAGTTAAAACGTGTATGAATTATGTGGCAAAGCATTTCGTTTTTTATGATCAAAATCAGATGCACAGTTTTAGCTAAACCTGTTACACAAATAACGCGAGTTAGGCTCTAGCACAAAGCATATAACGCACAAAGGTTTCGCAACAAGATGTCAGTATTTATGTTGTATTTTGAACAATAAATGTGTTTCCCATCTGTAAATGATTCTGTATTCATTCGTGTGAATTTAAAATCGTATTTAAAAACTAAGATGTTTTTTCCCCCCCAGGAAAACCGAATTCCTCTCCACCCTCAGCCTACATAGGCCTACATCACAACTGAACAAATGAAGAGTGTTTTGTGGCGCGTAAAAATGCTACTTATTACTCAATTTGTTTGAACGCACATTCTTATCAAGTTTTAATATTTTTTTAATATAATATGTCATGTAGGCTACAATAAACAGCTGTTTCCAGAGCTGTGAAACTCTGAAAACATATAATCTTTATTTCTGCATTAATAAGGTGACGGAAGTAGCCTACAACATTGTGTTTCGGAAGGAACAAAAGCAAACTCAAATCCACTGAATTACAAAAAAAAGTCACAACTTTCCTTTACATGTGTTTATTTTACGAAAGCTTCTTTCTGTCTTGGTTCTGAGCCTTTGTGCTGCTGATGCAGAGCAGAGACAGTGATAAGTGTTGAAGACTGGACACTTCTCACGTCCACCTCCCTGACCTATAAAGTCAATGTCTTGGTAGACTGCTCAGTCAGATGCTTTCATTTTCTCATAGACTTACATAAACACTTTAAATCCGTCGCGCATTAGTGAAAAAAGTAAGTGGGCAGGCTATACTGTTGGCCATATGTAACAAATCAAAACGTGTAATAACGCAGTTTTGGAAGACCGGTGTATTAAAATATTGTGCTAAATGGAATTCAGTTGCCTAAATTAAATAAATGCATATACACCATTTTAGTCCATTTGAAATGCCCTAAACCTTAGGCCTAATTAATCATTTAAATGGAAAAGGCTAATTGCATTATTTGTTATGCGAGTGAAAGACTTCAGCACTGGAGCGCGGCGGTGAATTCTGTGTTGAAAAAGGCACCAATGCTGCCATCTGCTGGACCAACAGTGCATTAAACAGATGGATATGTTAGATCTACACACACGCTCAAACACACAAACTTTGATCGTAAAATATTCTACACGTATTTTGCTCGCGGTTAGCAGCTTACAGAAGAATGTATTTCCATCCCAAAACCAGATAAAAAAAAATGAACAGACAAGTCCTGATTTCTATATTTAGAAACTGAAAGCGAAATGCAAAGGCTACGTCATGGTGTCACGTTTATTTAAGGACAGCGTTACCCACCTCACCCTTCAATCTCTCTCTAACACCCACCTACCGTGCCCCTCTCTCTACTCTCAGCACCATCTACTTCAGGGACATGGCCACCAAGCCGCGCCATCCACCCCGTCTGCACACCACGTGACCACTACCCCCACGTCCTTCACTGGGTTTACTCTGCACGATGGCTGCGGATGCTGCGGATGTTCTCTGCAGCATCCTGCATCCGCACCGGCTTCATGTTCTTCTCCTGACTGTAACCCTGTCCACTGTGCCCGCCCGGACAGCAGCGCTGCTCGGCGTCCGACCAGAGGACACGCAGAGCGGAGAACTGTCACTGAAGGACGGGATGCTGAGAGCCACTGAGGGGACGCGCTTCATGCTCAGGGTTTACTTCTCTGCATCTTCACTCACGGAGCAGCATCCCAAGGAGAACTCCAGTGCTCCAGCGGCTCCGTGGATCGCGTTCATTGAAGAACCAGTCGAGGACGGCGGGAAAGCGGAGAAGAGGCACTCCGAGGGAAATCCGTGCGCGGATGAGAGCGCTCGCAGCTCGGACATAGAGCTACTGGGATCCTTCAAATCCACCCTTAGTCACAACTCTGTCCTGGTGGAGCTTTTCGCCAAAGACTTGCGCAGAGGTGAAGCGGTCAAGTACTACTCCATGTGCGCTTATGACGGGGTCAGATGGGAGCACCTGAGTACACAGGACTTCTGGCTGGCAGTTGTAGAGAGACCGCAGGAGGCAGATGTGTGGCTACAGGCCGGTGTGTCAGTGCTCCTTCTGGGACTGTCAGCGCTGTGCAGTGGGCTCAACATCAGCATGTTGGCCCTGGATCCCGTGGAGCTGCGCGTACTGCAGAACAGCGGCACAGAGAAAGAGCAGAAGTACGCGCGTAAGATTGAATCAGTTCGTAAACACGGGAACTACATCTTGTGCACTGTTGTGCTGGGAAACGTGCTCACCAACACATGTTTTGTTGTTTGGATGTGCCAAATCTTAGGCATGACCGCACTCTCCACCGCGTTTTGTACACTGGGCATCTTTTTTATTGGGGAGATTTTACCTCACTCTGTCGCGTCCAGGCACAGTCTTGCCATTGCCTCCAAGACCCTGTGCGCCACGCGCCTGCTCATGCTGGTGTTCCTTCCCATCGCGTATCCTGTGTCCAAAATCCTTGACATCATGCTGCGTCAGGAGATCAGCAGCTTCTACACCAGAGAGAAGCTGGTGGCAATGCTGCGCGTCACTGACCCATACCACGACTTGGTCAAAGAGGAACTCAACATCATCCAAGGAGCACTGGAGCTCAGGACTAAGACTGTGGAGGACGTACTGACGCCCCTGTCCGACTGCTACATGATTTCCTCAGATGCAGTGCTAGATTTCTGCACTATGTCAGACATAATGCAGAGCGGATTCACGCGGATCCCTGTGTATGAAAACGAACGGTCCAACATTGTAGACATCCTCTTTGTCAAAGACCTGGCCTTTGTGGATCCAGATGATTGCACTCCTCTCAAAACCATCACTCAGTTTTACAAACACCCCATGCACTATGTGTTCAATGACACCAAGCTGGATGTGATGCTGGAGGAGTTTAAAAGAGGTAAAGGCATCCTATACCATATCCAGTCAGAGTGTAGCATCCAGGAGGTGTGTCTTAAGTTTTCTGTTCACAAATTCCATCATCATGTGCTTTGTTTTTATAAACTCAGCTCCTCTGCCACATCGGAGTTCAGAATCCTTTGATGTAATGTTCACTAAAACCCATTCTGCGCAGACATCTGTAGATGTATACATTCTGTGGCTCTCAGTAAAGCTCTTTGATCCCAGAGGAGCTGAGAACCATATGTGAAAGGTGGTAGTGTCAAAGTAAGGTTAAAGAAAGGATTATAGGTTCCTGGACCAAAATGGTTATTTAAAGATATAAATATCTGACAATGTAATTTTGATCTATTTTATAATATACTGTCAAGACAGTAATTACACATTTGATTTAAACTATTGTTAATAACCATCTTAGCTTTTTAAATATGTCCTCACTGACTGATTGAGACCAGTTTGGCTTAAACATACATGTTTTTAGTGAACAGTGCAGACTGCTCCAATGTTTAACTGGAGACATATGAGAAGTTACCCAAGTGATTATGTAACTATTTCATTGACATTGGCTCATGTTGTGGGGATTAGGAGGTAAATCTGTTTCATTGACAAAGATGAGTTGGACTGAAGTCAGAGGGAGACACAGCTGTTCACATAGGACATGTACAGGGCACAGTGGGTCCCAGACCATCAGGTTTAACACTCACAAAAAGTTTTGTTTTTTTTTTAAAAAAAAACAAAACTTTTTGTGAGTGTTAAACCTGATGGTCTGGGACCATCAGGTTTAACACTCACAAAAAGTTTTGTTTTTTTTAAATCTGTAGACTAGAGTTGAGTAATCTTATATGATGATGATGATGACGATGACGATTTGGGTGCCCTTTATTAGGCTATGTTTAAAGGTTAAGTTGTGTGTCATTGAGTGAATGGCTGCATCTAATTGTTATCCAGCTGAGACTTTGAAGCCACCCTGAAGGTTGTAGCCCACAAAGCCTGCAGAGACCATTAAAAATTCAACTCCAACCTTTCCCTTTCCTTCTCACCTTCCTCCAGCAATGCTCTGCTGAATTAAAGGCTCCTGTGGTCCAGGAAGTCTGACTGTGAAGACTCTGACTGAGGCCAGAAGGGTAGGGGTGAGCTTAGGGTCAGGAGGAAGGAGAAAATGTCAGCAGAAACACACTCATCCCACTTGTGTCTGTATCAATTATTATAAGAATTCTATTCTATTTATTAAATGTATTATATTTATTTATTTTTTTGGACAAGAGATAATGCTAGTATAAAGCGTACAGCACACACGCAGCACACAAACACCAAATGCACATTCCTATTCAGTCTTATTACTTCCATCCAAAACAACACATGCAGATTAAAGTGAGTGTGCAGCAGCCTTGAAACCTGATGGAGCAGAAACATTTACAAAATGGACATCCACGCTAGACACAGTTTACCCCTCCAGCGCAAGTGTCTGTGTGAGCCAAGTCTGTGTGCCTGTGCCTTTCTACACAACCATTATGTAACCTATGAATGATGTAATTTTGTGCCCAGTCAAATCAGCACCAAGGGGTAAATCTGGAACTGACTCACCTTACCTCTTTGGACAGGCGAACACACCAGTCCTCGAGCACACCCCCAACACAGCCAATCACATTCACTTTAAAGTCCTGGATTTCCAGGTGCCAAGCTGCCCCGGCAATCAGTTTGTTTTGTTGCCCTGGATTAAGCAGCGTGATCCACTTTATCCTTCAATTCCCAAATCAGCTCATAACTCACTGCGATAATGTATATTGCTGTTGTAGATTTCATTATTCACTTAACATTGTATGAGCTGGTATTTATATGATGGTTATGCTCAGTGAATACGTGTGTAGACAGCTTGTCTCATTTGCTTTATCAACTGAGTGGAAATGCTGTTGGGAGTGTAGGGTCTGTCACACACAGCACAGCTCTCTGAGTCCTACCCTCATAGTTGTGTTACATTAGACTGGATTGTGTGTTTGCTCGTAGGTGGCAGCAGCATGGCCAGTGCAGCCAACAGATGCAGGCAACCCCAGACTGATTGTGTAATCATAGTGTTTATATAAGGACCAAGTCATCTGAACTGTCAAAGTGTATTTGCTTAATCCTTCAAAAAATCAACTCCAGTTATTATTTCCAAAACATTTCTCATGTTGGCCAGCTGGAAGCATTTGGCTTGTATGGTTTTCGCCTCTCGTCACTGTTTTAACAGCAGATGTTTACAGAAACTGAGGCATATTGTAAATATTAATAACATGGTCTGTCATTCTATAAAATGTAGGGAAGTCTCACCTGGCTGTGGTTCAGAGGGTCAACAATGAGGGAGAAGGGGATCCATTCTATGAAGTCATGGGCATCGTCACTCTGGAAGACGTGATAGAGGAGATCATCAAGTCTGAGATTGTGGATGAAACTGACCTGTACAGTAAGTATACATCCTATCATATTCAGTGTTTAAACCACTTACAGCAGTGACAGTACTCTTAAACCTTGACCTTAAAAAAATACTTTAAACTAAATATGTGGTAGATATTTATGTATTACTCAAAGAGAGTACATGTATTAAAACAATATTAACCTATTATAATGCATCACAAGCTGCATAAAAGGTTGTGTTATTTCATTCATCTAAGCTGAAGTGAAAGAGCAAATCCCTGCACATTTGTCACGACTCTGCAAAACCCCAGGCTCTCAGCAGATATAAACTACATTTTTCATAACTTTAATATCGTACCTCCATCACGCTTGGGTTTATCTCCTGTACATTCATACCTGTTCACATATGTCCAGGCCAGTACATTATATATTCTATTCCCTTGGGACCATTAATTCTGCCTCTGTGTGTTATGGAGTTAATATGTTTCAGTGCGTAGCAGTAAGTTGTAATATGCAGCTGTAGCCAAAACCAAAAGCCAAAAGTTCCATATAGCCCATAGCTGAATACACTATTAAACTAGGTCACCATGTGCTAAAAATGAACTTGTTTGCTACATCAAATACAGTGAATAAGCAATTGCACATTTTTCAGTTTTCTACTTTCTTCTGACTTCTCCCTTTGGGGTTTGCATATTTTCTACATCCTCTTGCAGCATTGTCACTGTAATTCAACGGCATCTACACACAATCAGTTATTTTATTGATTGATTGATTGATTTGGTTAATCTGCTTAATTGTAAATGATTTCCCCTTTTGCCCAGCTGATAACAGAACCAAAAGAAGAGTCTCCAACCATGAAAGAAAACATCAGGATTTCTCAATTTTCAAAGTATCAGAAAATGAAATGAAGGTTAAGATCACTCCTCAGCTCCTACTTGCAACACATCGCTTCTTGGCCACAGGTACGAATCAGTGTGTTTGCTGTTTATATTGTCAAGAAAATATTGTTTTATGCCATTGGTAGAACCCATTATAGGACTTTTTATAAATTTGCTATATTGTTGCCTCTTTTAATGACCAAAAATTGTATGTCCAAGATTTTATATTTTAAAATTCCTCATTTCTCTTTGCAAAGACATAGAGATGGGGAAACTATCATGTAAACGCACACACTCCTATATGTACATAGCCCAAAGTTCATATTCATAACTCCCGACACACTGATTTCACCATCAAGAAGGCTTCATAGGACGGGGCAGAGTTAAGAGTGAAATGGGGGTTAAGCGTGGGACTGAAATTTATCAAAATGTTCAAAATTGGGAAACTGCGGCCTGCACAGAGCATCATGCTGCAACACCATAGACCTCTAGACCTTCTGTCCCCTGGAACAAAAACAGGTTCTATCTGACATTGTCTTAATCGAGTTATTCACTGTATTTTTAGGTTTATATGAGTAAAAAAAAATTCTGTCTCATTGGCCAGAACTTTAAAGATCCTGTACTGTGCAAAATTGAAACTTTACATCATGTTTTGTTACCTTCTCAAACACAGACCTGGAGTTGTGTATTGTTTTATTTATAGGCATTTGAATAATCTTCCATGATTAGTCTGTCTACATCCCTAAAGCTCAAAATGCTCTTTTCTTCCACCTTGCAATGTGATAAAGCTACGACTTAGCTTCAGTTCAATAGAAATGGGTGATTCCAACGCTGAAATCAAGCAAACAATTCCAGTGAAGCTGTGTAGACTTTAAAAACACAGTGGAGCACTTTCTGTATTATGACATGACATCACAAGGTGGCAAGAGGGAAGAACTCGGTTTGTGAATTAAAATATGAATTTTGATGCAGAAACAAGATTATAACCGATCATAAAATAGCATAATATGGGCTTTTTAAACCTCAATATTTCTCAACTTTCCATTCAGAATGCAGATAGAACCTTATAATTCTTTGTGTTTAACTACAGTTGTAAATGTATCATAAATTATGACCATAAATGACCACAAATGCTACGTGTGCATAGGCAAAGTGGACTTGAACATGACATTTCACATTGGCCTTGCCCTGCTGTCTGTCTGTGTGCATTACTCAGAGGTTGAGCCCTTCAGGCTGTGTCACTTGTCAGAGAAGATCTTACTGCGTCTCCTGAAACATCCCAGCGTCGTCCAGGAGCTCAAATTTGACCCCAAGAACAAGCACGCCCCTCACCACTACCTCTACCAGAGAAACAAGCCCGTAGACTACTTCATCCTCATTCTCCAAGTAAACAGCCTCGCACATTCACAGTAGCGTGTACATTGGATTAGTGTGATAATAACTGATGTGCTTTGCTAGACAATGTCATTTCTTGAGTGTGATGATTCTGTGTGGGAGTTTGTGAGATGACTAATCAATTTGGTGTTGTGACTATTCATGAATCCTAATGACTGCATTGATGTTACAGGGACGGGTGGAAGTAGAAATCGGAAAAGAGGCTCTGCGCTTTGAAAACGGCGCATTTTCCTACTATGGGATGCCTGCTCTTATTCCCCCACTGGCTTTTTGTAAGTGTATAAAAAAAAACTGCAATATTTCAAAAGGGGAAGGGGGTGCACAAATGTTAATTGCTAAAATACAGAAACTATAAAGGACAACAGAAACCAGCTAATCATACAGTCTGCAGTGCAAAGCGTCTGGGTAGCCTCATTCTGCCAGAGCACCAACATTTGGGGGAAGTAAGTAATTAAAGTGGAGTATTTCCCACTGGAAGGACATGACCTGCTCAGGATTAGCAGATATAGCTAAGACTTATACACAGAACAGACTCCCTCTCGCTTTCTTTTTTTATTCCTCCTCTTGCCTCCCCTCTCTCTCTCTCTCGGTCTCACTCTCTGCTGAGAAGCTTTCACTCTATTTTAATATAGTAACTACAAATCATTGAACCACGGGACAAAAACACACACTGTATAAAGAAGTGGACTAGACTAGTAAAGACTAGACCGGAGCGAATTTGGAGCCAAGTTCCAAATTGGGAATAGGAATTTTTTTAGGCTAATGTGAACATTTTAAGACCAAAATGATGAGGCTCACTGCAGCAGTTACAGAGAGAGAAGTGACAATTTTTGAATGGAAAGTTAATTGGAGACAGTGGATGGGAGTTTAAAGCGGCCCCATGCTCACTTCATACTTTTAATGTGGCATCTAGGGGTGAGCTAATATTTTTACATACAGTCTATGGACAAAACGTTATATGCACAAAATGATGAACTGAAAACCATTAGGGAGTTCCATTTGATTGCACAAACTGGTGGAGCAAAACAAAACCTGGTTAGCAGTGGACCAGCTGTGGCAGGCCTATATTTATTGCATTTATGAGTTTATACTAAGCCAGGTCAAAAAGAGAAGATGAATCTAGAGCTTTCTCATAGTGTATGGTACAGTCATTAAATGGTCCATATTATTCTATTTTCTAATCTACATTATAATGTTGTTTCCTCATCATTTTGAGTTTTGGAGATGTAGAACGGCTAATAATGCAGGATTACTTAAACATGTGTGAGTGAAACAAAACACAATTCTAGGTATGTTTTTGAGGAGATAACTGGAGATAACTTATAACATGGCTTAAAACTCACCAGAATCAATTTTGTGTAATATAGGACCTTTAAAGGTTACACTATGTAACAACTTGCTCAAATACAATAAATAAAATGAAACAGTAATAAAAGACTTCCTATTTTGTTGTGTTTAAATGGATGGTGTTCTTTTCAGGTGCCAGGTACAGCTCCAGGAGCAGTGGCCTGAACCAGTCAGACTCTTTACTGAGTGGAGGCAGCACGGGGCAGCTCTCCGCCGGGATCTACTTACCCGACTACTCAGTCCGACAGCTCACGGACCTACAGATTATCAAGGTTACCCACTTTGTGCTATGAGAAAGTTCTTAACTGTATCTACAACTGTGTGTAACTTTTAGGTAAAGAGGTATTGATATGTTATTGCTTTGCCAGAAATGACTTAACACTGCAATCTGTGACTGAATAGATGCAAACTAGATAGGTTTAATGAAAGGAAATACTGTGGAACATTCCCTACCAAGCATCTCCATGGAGAAGAGCAGGTGGCAGTCCCTCCAGAAAATGTAGAGTGCCTAAAAATCTAACCCTTCCAGTCAAAAACCTTTCTGACTGAGCACAGACACGTGTCTGAGTCTGTGTATTGGTATAGCCCTTCCAGTCAAAAACCTTTCTGACTGAACCTTTCTGAATTGGTATAACAGAGTGTAGTTTGATAAATTTATCACATTATTATTATTTGTTTGCTGTAATGTAATTTGTACCTTCAGATCACTCGACACCACTATCAGAACGCCATAACTGCCACTCGGATGGACAGCTCTCCTCAGACTCCAGATCCTGTAGATGTTAAAGGACGTCCTGCTGTTACAGAAGCTCGGTCCCACAGCATCGCCCTGCCCCTGACACACACCAACACAAGACTGGGACTGGCCCGCCTCGCCCACCTCCATCCACACGGGGCACTGCGCAGCACAACACATCTGAATCAGAGGAACCGCATTGTCCGTAAGTTGGACATATTGATTGCTTCAAAAAACGGCAGACAATTCAAATTAGATGTGTATAATAATCAAACACTCAGCATACCTATTCCCTGTTAACTACTGATGTTTAGGATGTCAGCTAAACTATCAGGCAGAATAAGGAAATAGATGATAGTGCTGTGACTAAATCTACCAGGGACTATTAAGTAACTCATATCCACTAATGACGTGCATATTGTGCCCCAAGGCCATTCACACAATCTGTGAAGTTTTGCTGAAATATGAAAAAAATAAAATTAAATGACATCCATCCATCCATTTTCTCCCGCTTAATCCGGCTGGGTCGCGGGGCAGCACGCTGCCCATTACACTATGCACCAGACCCAGACCCTATGAACCCCTCTGCAGGTGGTGAACCCACAGGAGAACCCCCAGCAGTACCTTATCGTAAGCTGCTCATAGGGGCAAAATGACATAATATGACATAATATAATATGACATAAAATTACATAAAATTACAGATTATTACTATATTTATTGCCAAAAAGTAAGTAAGTAAAGTAAGAGCAATGACTCCAGCTTGGACTAAATCTGCCCACAGAACTGGTGCAAACACAAGCAGCCAAAGTAAACTGGTCTGAAGGCTTAAAGGATTTCCCACGTCCCATCTGTCTGTGTGTGTAACACGCCACAGTCTGGCTCATTAAGAAAATGCACAGCACAGATGGTTTTGTAGTCACAGGCATCAAAAAGTTAGACTTTACATACTAATGAGATGGACAAAAGGTGATCATCTCCATAACTATGCACTTTAAGAGTAAACACATATTGTTTTATCTTCCATCACAGGCAGTAAATCTGATGGTCAGAGGAGTCCAAATGACAGTGTCTTTCTTCGCATGGATGAGATTCCTTATATCCATGAAGACCGACCCGAAAATTATGATAACGGTTAGTCGACCTTGGATGGTATTTTGGTTTATTTTGTCAATGGTATAATTGTAATTTTGTCTTTATTAACACCATTGTAATCACCTCACTAAAATGCTTGGATAGCGCAGTATATTGTTCAAACTTTCTTTCAGACATGCCGGACTCGCCCCCGTCCACCTCCCCCTTCATCAGCTCCCTGTCTCTGTCCAGCTCAGACGAAACCGTCGGAAAGAAGCTCCTGCGTAAACTGAGTGAGCCGCGTGTCACGACCGGGCCTCTGCCCACACACACACACACACACACACACACACACACACACACACCACTCTCATCATCACATGTGCTTAAACTTTGCCGTCAAACTACCGCAGTGTAGGGCGTATCCTAGCAACAGGTGCCTTTGAGCAACCTCCTCTTTCAGTGTCTCCAGAGGCAGAGTTTTATTAGCAATGAATCATGGGTATCTCATTTTGCACGGTCCACAGATTAACATAATATAGTCCATTACTGGCTGGTAATTTGATTAGTTTTATCTATATCCAGTCATATCTATCTAATTGCTTAGATTCTACAACAGCAATTAGTGGTTTTATATTACATTGATACTACAAAGTCAGGTGTTTTAAAAGTTGTGTTCTCAGTAAGGCACGAAATGTAAATATTTTCACTGAACTGAAGGTTTTCCCTGTTTCTAGGCAACAAGAAGAGAAAAAAGTCTCTGGATCGACAGAAGAGTTTAGAGGAAGGATCAGAGGAGTCACCAGTGATAAGCTAGCACAAGGCTCTCCTTTGATACCACAGTCTCATCGTCTTCATTACGTTACCAGCGCACTGACCGCCCTCACAGGAGACCGCCTTCCTTGTGACTGTAGCCAACACTGATTCTCAGGTTCACACTGTCCTCCCTGTGCCTGCCCAGAATAATAAGGAGGACACATCTGAAATACAAAATGAAAACTTGTGTGTTATAATCAGATTTAGCTGATTTTTACAGCTGTGCATGATGCTACAATCTATATTTAACTTAAAGAATTAGTGAATGAATCATATTTATTATGCGTGTCAACATGATCATGGTGGAAATATTCGCCTAGAACCAAGTTTAACTGTACCATTTGTTTGAGTCTGTGAAAGCATCATCAATTATAACTTAATATTTGTGGCTGTTCTCATAAATGAAAGCCTAGTTTGCACAAGAATTTGCACTAATTTTACCTCAATGGTGCCACCTACTGTCGACTAAGAACAGTGCACTAAAGGGAAAAGCCACTACACCAACAGAGCACAATAAGCGAACCCACCTTTATACTATGAAAAAAAAAAAAAAAAAAAGCCATGGAATAATATCTGCCTGATTAACAAACTTAAAATCTTGCTATAGAAAAAATCTTGATATAGATATATAACATTTTGATAACATATAAAATCTTGAAATAAAACGTTTTTAGATGTCGCTGATTCACAATACTTGACTAAAAGTAGCAATATAAATGACCTTGCCAACCATGAATGGACAAATGTTCCTTTCAGTGTCCCTAACCTCGTGTGACACAGGTGAACATTTAAATCTCTCTTTTGGGTCTCACAAAAACTCTGCTTCCTGTTATTGTAGAGGTAGAAGCTCTCAGGAGCAGAGCTGTGTATTATGTTTCTTTTGTACAGGTTCACATAAGGTCAATCACAAAGGCACCACTCAACAATAAGTCAGTGGAAGAAGTCTTTAAAGTGTCCACTCATTTGCATGTTTGTGTATGCTGCTGTCACTGTAGTGGACCCTACTTTACCCACATGCATGTTTTAGCTGCTGCATGCATAGAGAATGAACTTGCCTGCAGTTCTGTCTACTCTGCATTATGTGTTATCTCAGATATGTTAATGTCAGGTCAGATCTTGGCACTGAGGAGTACAGAAATATGGAAACCAAAAAGATTCAGTTTACTGTGTTTAAGTGAGTTTCTACAGAGTGCACAAAGTTAATTAATTTAAGAGGGAACTGCTGCTAAGCCATTGTTGTAGATAAAATGCAATAATAAATGGATTTATTAAAAATGTGAGGTTTCCTTTAAATGTTGTGCAAACAGAGGTAACAGTCAGAAGTGGCACTGAGGACACAGGGGTTCATGACCTGAAAAGTACAAAGGATAGTCCAAGGCTGGGTCGCTGACACTGTTTAACGTTGGCTAAAAACTCTTTGAATCTGGGACATTGATTCAGTGATGAAAGGCACTAAAGTACAAGTAGTAAAGTACTGTACTTAGTAGAATTTTGAGGTATCTGTACTTTACTTAATTACATATTAGAGTGGATATATTTGACTTTTATTTCACTACATTTGAGAAGAGGTATGTGTTTTACTGCACTACATTTTTGCAAAGAAAAGTAAAAAGTACTTTTCATATGATTTGCGGGGTCATTTTCACCATGTTTGTGGCAATACCCTGATTAAAGATGTTGAGTTCAAGCTTTAAAGAAATGCATAGGTATTGTAACTGCTGACCAAAATATGATTTTTAAAAATTAATATAATTACATTTTAATTAACAATTGACAACAAATGAAATCAAATGATGAAAAGCAAAAATGAGAGAATATGATGCACTTACGTTGTAGTTATTGCATATCTGTTACAACAATACAACCATTTTATTCACAGTATTAATTATTAAGCAAACAAATAGGAGAAATATAGTTTAAACATCTGATATAGTTTAAACATCTGATCCAGGCCTTTATTCAAATATACTGGTTTGTGTGTTGAGATACGAAAACTGGTTTGGGGCAGTTCAAACTTTGGCCTATAATCATTATTATTACTTAATCATCAAGTATTACTTGGTTTGGTGGGATAGTACCTGTGCTAAATATTTATCATAGGTTTAACGCAGTTAAGTGGGAGTTTGTGGGAAAAAAGTTGAGAAGAAAAGTACAAAAATGCAGGAATAACTTTACCTATGTCTAAAATGCAGGGGCAATTTACGCAGAATATTATTAAACATTGATTTAACAAAATATTGGTGTTTCATTTTTATTTGTCTAATCATAACTATTGAGAAATATAGACAGGTTTTGGCCAATTATGGTTGCTGAGTAAATGGAATTTATTATTATCAATAATAATAATATTATTTATGTTTTAGTGAAAAGTGCTCTTGTCATATGCATTTTAAGTTCATCGTTTTCTTTCTTTATTAGACAAAGAGGCAGGACTGTTCTTCATTATGTTACAAAGTAAATTATAGACCAGAGGTAGATTATCAAAAGACAAAATCATATTTGACTATTAAGTATTCCAAATAAATATGAAATGACCCAGTAGGGACGGGTGCAGTCTGACCACACAGTGCTCCAAGTCAAAGGGTCACTGCAGGGTCAAAGGTCACAGTGCATTTACTGGACTCTGGTGACCGCCTCATGAATGGACTGTGCTACATAGTCAATGTTTCGGCTTGTCAGTCCACACATGTTGATTCGACCACTGGCCATTAGGTAGATGTGTTTTTCCTTCACCATGTACTCCACTTGTCTCGCTAAAAAGGCAAGGACACATGTTCAGTTATAAGTTATATGCAGAGATCAGTTTTAATTCAGAGTTTAGTGCGTTACTTACGATTGAGGCCGGTGAAACTGAACATGCCGATCTGGTTTGTGATGTGCTCCCATGTCCCTGGGGTTCCCAAAGCCTGGAGCTTGACTTTAAGCTGACTCCTCATCAGGACCACCCTGTCTGCCATAGTCTTGATATTGTCCTTCCTTTAAAACACAGGATATGAGTGGGACACACAGAACAACAATGTTTTAAATACCAAAGTCGTGCTGATACGGACCATTCGAGAAAGAGCTGAGGCGAGTTAAGGGTTACAGCTACAATGCGCGCTCCATGAGAAGGTGGGTTGGACCATGTCGTCCTCACAATCTTCTCCATCTGAGATAAAATTCTCGTGAGATTATCTGCATCCCGGGCTACAATAGTCAAGTTCCCCACACGCTCATCTGATAGAAACATTGTACGTTCAGTTGTTATTTAAATGTGCTATAAGGTTCCATTTAAGATTGTTTCAAACATTTGCTTTCACTCACTGTAAAGGCCAAAGTTTTTAGAAAATGACTGAGCACAAAACAGCTCAAACCCGAGTGAAACAAAGTATCGGACAGCCCAGGCATCTTTGTCCAAACTTCCTGAAGCAAATCCCTGGTATGCAGAGTCAAAAAACACAAACAGCCTCCTCCTCTGGAAAGAAACAAATGTTTTGTTTACATTTTGACCACATGTTGCCAGTGACCAATTCTGAGAGGCTCTGTGAATATGTGCATGCATTACCATCATTACTTCAGCTATTTGCATCCATTGTTCCTGTGTGGGGTCTGTGCCGGTCGGGTTATGGGCACATGCATGCAGTACAAATATGGAGTTCTCTGGGCAAGTCTGTCAGAAAGAAATATAATATAGAATGTTACAAAACACTAAAAAGAACTCAAAACATGACTTACCTCCAGATCACCAAGAAAGCCTGCTAAATCAAGACCTCTCTTTTCAGCATCCCAATACTTGTATGGACGGACATCTTCAAATCCAGCATTTGTGAAAACAGCATTGTGATTTTCTGAAACACACAGCAATGTTTCATCATCATACCACATTAAGTGAACAATATGTAACTATGAGCTGATAAAACTTACCCCATGTGGGAGCTGACACATAGACGGGGGTTTTGGTGTTGTTATTTCCATTGTAAAAGCGCCTCAGAAACTCTGCTCCCATCTTCAGTGCACCTGTGCCTCCCAGACACTGAACAGCTCCCACCTGTAAGAGGTCGTCCTGTCATTCTACACGTCACCTCCTTTAAGCTCTAAAGTGAAAGTTCATGTTCAGTGCACAGACCCTGTTGCTCTTGATCGCAGGACTGTCCTCTCCCAGGGCAATCTTGGAGGCAGAGGACCTGAACTCAGGCAAACCCAGAATTGGGAGATATTCATGATTTAATTTGTCATCTTCAACAATGAGTTTCTCCACCTTCTTCACGACAGGCAAAACCCAGGGTAGACCTTCATCTGTCCTGTAGGCTGCAACAAACTGATTAAACTTATCGTATTATCATGAACAAAGGAAGACTGTAAAGCAACAAACTGCATCGTTTTATTGGTCTGGCTCAGATTACAGATCAAATTGCTCCACTCAGCAGAATATAGGAGATTATGTGTGTGTTTTTTTTTTTTTACTGGGTTTGATAGGATCTTGTAAGGATTTGTATTTGTTCTTATTCTTTGCTTATTTATTATGAGATGAGTTAGTTAGAGATATGTCTTTTCTTAATTCATCACATGATGCTCATCTGTGTCCAGTGGAGGAGGATTATCTCTATTAATAAAGTCCGTCTTAAAAGCCAAAAAGAGAAACGCTGAACCAAGTAAAGTACAGCAAGAATATTGTAGTATATGTTTTGAAGCAAGAATCCACGCTACAAAATATCTAAATCCATGCACGAGGTTTGTCGTCATGTTTCGCTAATCCAATCAGAGTCTGGTATTGGGAGATTACTGAGGGTGGCTGAAAGCTCAGAGAGCAGAGCTACAGTTCTGTCAATATTCACGGTGTTGCGTAACGACACTGATACATTATCGGAAACAATGTGACAATCTGGAGGAAATTAGAGGTGTTGACAAATGTTCTATCACAAATCCGCATTATTTGGGCAAACTATGCAAATTACAGGTGATGCTGAAAACACTTGTGAGTAAAGGTTATTCTAGCATAGGTCCAAACTTTATTATTATACAAATAATGACGCGCAATTATTAACTATGGAATAGCTGGAAGTGGCTTTTGATTTGCCATGAAGATCATCAGAGTCTATATTAGGCTGTAAGACCTACCTCCCACTCCAAGGTTCACTTTTTTCGGAAACTGGTCGTTGGTGAAATCCTGTGTGAGCTTGAAGACAGCCACAGGGGCAGCCTGGGGAACTTCGCAGAACACGGACATATTTGCAACTATAGGGTGAGCGGAGCAGTGGCGCGGAGTCTAATATATCCACCCACGCACAGGAGATGGGGGAGGACAGGCGCGCTCTGGTTGGATTTGGCGTGTGCGCGGTGGGTGTGAGCGGATTAACCAATGCAAAGAATCACGCTTCTACTGACAAACCAATCGGAAAAGATAAGATTTATGGGTCAAAGTTCGTTCTTGCTATAGGCTTAGCCCAGATGCCATAGACCAATGAGACCAGCGGTACAGTCATGACGCAATAATATCTGACCCACAAAATACTGCAAGTTTAACGCAATACCGCACTTCGCCACGAGATGGCACCACAGTTTTAACTTGGCACGGCAAATAATTATGTTTAGGGTGATCTGAAGATAAATCTTTCCTTTGTAAGGTTTACCTTTATCTGTTGGTACAAACAGATTGAAATTTACTCCAGTTTTTACAAAGGAATCCTAAGTAATATTTTAAATCTCGAACCGCGTGCCGCTGTGTCTGGCCATGGGGCCATCAGAGTTTGAGTGAGTGCATGTAACTTTGTGTGAATGACTCTGTGCACAGACTTTCATTTGTTTTGTCCTGAGAGGCCAGGTTGAGTTCTGGTGTAAACATGCTGGCTCCTGGCTCTCTCTGCACAGCTGTCTGCAGGACCTCAAGTGGTTGATAAATGAAGGCCAGTCCAGGCTGCTCTGCTCTATGGGAGACTTCCCGGGAGACGTTTAAAAATGCACTAGAGACTGGGATGTTTAAGATAAGGATTTCTTCCACTGTCTGTGTCCCCATTATTTTGGTCTCCCTGAGAACAAGATAAAACTTTCACACACATTTAAAATACTAACTAATCTCTAACAAATGTCTATAAATAATACATGTTTATAACAACCTGCTAATGTGCTACAAAATACTTTTAGGCCAAGGTACTGAGGCGGTCTCACTCACAATATGTGCAGATGGAGCTAGTTTAGCAGAAGAGGTGGGTGAGGACTAAGAAAACATTTTGCCACTGGTGCCACACTGTGGCAGATGGTTTTCCCTTCCAAGCACTAAGCAAGCCCAGCCCTGCTCGGATTCTGAGAACCCACAAGATCAGTTTTTTTGTTTTTTTTTTAAATTAATCATTACTGTAGCGAATGTTTAAAGATTAAAGTAAAAAAAAAATCTTGATGTTTAAACATGCATTATGTGTAATATATATGTTAAGTTATACTGTGCAAATGCCTTGATCGTAAGGGAATAAGGGATTATTTAGCAAACATATGTTTGATTATGCTACCTGTGTTTTGGGGATATAGTCTAACCTGTGATATGCACTTTAATGCCACTGGAATACTGTGCTTTAATCTGAGTGCTGCACTCTTGCTCCATACCTGGGAACACCCCCACTCCCTCCTGCCTTCACTTTGACAGTAGATGTTTTCATTCTTTCCGACCAGGTGAGGGTGTCTCGTATGTTAGCTATCACTGTCAGCTCTGCAATTATAGGATTTGAGCTCCCAGAAGAAGGCTGGGGGCCGAGGCAGGGTTTGCTGCTACATATTGGTGCGGCCTCAGGGCTTCGGTCTGTACTGATGTGAGGAGTGAGTCAGAGCTCAGACTGACAGCCAGTCCCTCCAGCAACACAGTGCCCACAGACAAGTCACTGTCCCATTTAAATCAATATATTAGTCAGCAACCAAACATTCACACACATGCTCTGCGTTTTCTGTCATTCACATATGGAACATTTACTTTGGCAACTACCTCCATGACATGAATGACTAGTGCCAACAAAGTCCTGGTGTTTTGATTTGGCAGCATGTTTTGGGTGCCGCTATAGCAGATTGTCATTAAAGGACACAAAGGCACACATTGAGGCACAAGTCAGTCACATTCCTGCAGAGGCATCACAGAAACACAAACACGAGCGTGTGCACACACATACCGGGGGCCATGCTGCTCTCATGCTGCACTGGCCCTGGTCTCTTTGGGTCACAGCTCTGTGGTGAGTGACCACCTTTTAGCTTCCCGCCCTGTTTGTTTTCCAAGACAATGTCATCAATTCTCCAACAAGGAGCTAGACACAGCAACAACAGAGTGCACAGGACCTCCCTGTGCCTCCCTCTGTAGTGCACTGACAGATGAAGCATGCAGGCTACACATCAGAGCTGCTTATGTCTGACAACATTCCACATCCACTGTGTTTTCTGTACTCATGGCAAGTTCAACTCCTGTCTGCTTTTCACACTCAAATTTGTATGCAGACATATACCTACAAAAATCATGAGTCTGAGGACTGTGAAATGTCAAAAGTCTTCTTTAAGAAGAAGAAGTTTTTTATACCTATGGGTTTTTTTTATTTAATTTTATTTTAAAGCTTAAAAGTGCACCAAATTGATTGCAGTGTATTTATTTTATTATGTTTTTATTTTAAGTGAAATTACTCAGGACACACACAAGTGATAACACACTAAGAACAGCACTACTTACAGCCTTAAAGATGGTTTGTGTAACTTTTCTGGTGGACGTCCATTAAATACTTTTCACCATGGAGACATTATTGCTTCATCTGGAACATTTCACAATATGGTATTAAACATCTCTATCTTCAAGGAGACCAAACCAGAGCAGACCGAGTTACAGTTCAGATCTGTGGAGAGGCGACCCCGCTCACAGTCAGAATGCCTGTTATTAAAGTTATTTTTGAGCTATAAAACAACTTGTAATTTAATAAACTTAAAGGTGAAACATTCTATGCAATAAATATCCATGGTAACAAGCAGGTGAAAGGTCAAACAAAAAAGTTACAATGTGCATCTTTAATAAAGACTGAAAAAAATACTTAATTAATGAGCAAATAGTTTATTAACATCTATTCTTGCTTAACTTAATTAAGGTGTGAGGGTTTGGGTTCAGGTAATATTTAAGTAGTCATTAAGTCTGAATTATTCTTGATAAACTATTCAATATGTATTGTCTTTCCAGATGCTTCATTAAGAGTTATTCAGGAGTAGTTATTAGAAAGTGCAACCATAATTATGTCAATTATAGTACATATAGTACAATAGGCCAACCACAGCAGAAGGCTATGAAGAAAACAGGAGGAATGGAGCCCAGCCCAGCACCACTCAGTGTGGTTATCTCTATGGGCCTGTGCTGAAGCAGAGAGGATAAACATATTTAGGCTGCATGTTTCCTCCGAGTCGCATTCCCAACACCGTAGATCACAGTCCTCACACCCTCCTGTTAGCGCTCACATATACAAACACACACCTGCTGGGGCAAGGCCGTCTGGAAGAGAATTACAACAGGCTAATTTATAGCACCCAAGGGAGGCCAGAGGGCAGGGGACCCAGACTGGCCTGACCAAGTTCACTTCCTCTGTTCATGGTCCCAGCGATAGACTCCACAATGAAACACCAATAACCAATATCCAAAATGAGACATCCTTTTCTTACCTTCTGAAAAAGTTTACGCTCTCATCTTTAGCTACTCTTGTTTACGTGGAACTTTGAGAACTCAAGGTAAGGGTGTGAGAACCGGGTTAAAGCTGAACTCAGTCCTGGAGCTCGCCTCCATGGCCTCCTCATTTCCTCCGGTGAGAAGCCTCTGTCATCCGTCACTCGAGCTCAGGCAGCGGCACAATAGCAGCGTCTAGGCCCTGGCTACTGACACCACCACACTGGGCGGCTGATAAGACTTACCTTCCGGGACATGGAACAACTGAGAGCAGCAACGGACACAAAGCGCTTTGGGCCTTTGCCATCACCTCACCAAAGGATCAAGGCAAGAGCATAGGAGCTAAACGAGACTTGCACTTTTAATGGAAATAATGTTTCCTTTTTCCTCCTTGTATTTTTAAGGTCCTTAACAGATTATACCTGTGTGTCACTACATCAAAGCACTTTTCAATGTGAAAATAAGCTCTTGCAAGAAGGGCGCCCATCACTATGTTTTGATCAAAGTAAGAACATTTTTTACAAACAAATACACAATGTATGTACTGTACACTGACACTGTTGAATTTGGCCTAAACTCACTAGAAAGGTACACACACCTTTTGCAACTGATTATGAAATATAATCATTTAAAATAATAATTTTAAAAAGATAATATTTTAAAGTGATGTAAAAATACATAAAATATAAAACAAATACCCCTTGCTCTCTATCACTGGAGTGAAACTTATCATAAGAATACATTTTCAAGAGTCTAAGCTATGCATGAAAAGTTACGTTAAAGTCATTGTAAAAAGTAAGAGTCAAGCCTTATATATTAGGGGTAATTATAGCCTCCTAATAATCAAGTCATCAATCTCATGACTTATAGGTCTACATTCTCTAACCAGCAAATCTATTTGGACTAACCATATAGGCTACACCTGCCCTTTTGCAAAAAGACATTGCTTCAACAAGTTGGAGTGCCATAGATAGGGAGTGAAAGGAGACATGAAGAAACTTGCCCAAGACTTTATGGCAACACACTAAATCCATTGGCCAACATTAAAGTCATTTAATTGTTTATAACAAACATGAAGTCAGTACTATCAGGCTCATCAGTGTAAATGAAAACACTGCTCTCGCGCTCAGCAGCTCTGTGGCCTATCAGCATTGACCTCTATTGGGGGTTTGACCTTACCTCTCTTATCTCACTGATTTTGAAATGAAGATGATGTATTGGAGAGTCACATCCAGCATCGAGTAGCTCCTTGACACTCGCTGTGAGTCTGGGTTTTGTTACAGGCAGGAAACAGACTCTTCCGCTCCGTAAACACGCTTCTCCGTCGAACACTTTGGGGTGGCCGGTGGCACGCGAGACGCGGCTGACGGTCACTGGGCAACTGCAAAGGTGAGACCGGTGTGGTGGACGCACTGTGCGCACAGACAGGAGCAAAACACCAGGATACAGACCAAACACCCACAAGGTTACATTAGTGATGCATATCGCAAGTTTGCACAGATCCATGTCATATTATACAAACCACCGTTAAAATGGGTCCTAAAAGTGTTTACGCACATAATAATTAGCTTAGCCTTTCGTTGTGAAAATACAATTTCTTGTGTAACACAATATTACAAATTAAAAGTGTCTAAATATGAGCCTAATATTTAAGCTAGTCAATTTAGATGGTACCTTTACGCCTAAGTTAGGCTCGTATCGTTTTGAAACCAACTTGTGAAGATTAAAGATAAAAGATCTCCAGCGTAGATATTATGATTATGATTATGATTATT
>JACN01130904.1:0-29190 GCA_000787155.1 Scartelaos histophorus | reverse complement strand
TTTTTTTTTTTACAGTGTACACAGAAAGAAACAGACCCCCAGCCTTCTACAAACTCTTTTCTTTGAGCTGTTGTGAAAGAAGAGACGGGGTTAAATCGCTGCAGTCACTGTGACAGTTCTGAATGTTTATATTGATTGTATTGAGATTTGATGCTGAGGTGAGATGCGGCATCATTTATTAAACTGAGCGTTCCTAAGAGAGGGTACATTCAGTGCAGTCTAGTTTTAGTCCTGGGTTAGTACTGGTTGTAGTCCAATGTCTAGTCTTGGTTCACTCTTGCTTCATCCCTGGGGTAGTACTTGTTCAGTACTGGTTAAAATCTGATTCAGTCCTGGTTTTCTCTTTTTTAATCCATGGTTAATCCCTGTTTTTAGTTCAGTTTACTTTTTAGTCCTTGTACAGTCCTGTTTTCATCCTGTATAATTCCTGCTTCAGTCCTGTTTTAGTCCTGGTTTAGTGACGGTCCAGTCCTGGTTCAGTTCTGGTTTAGCCCTGTTTTTGACTCACATCCAATCATCATCATGGCGACAGCAAAGATCTTCTCTCCGTCTGTGTTTGGTGCAATGTTTCCAAAGCCGATGGAGGTCAGGCTGGTCATGGTGAAGTACAGAGATGTGATGTAGACCGAGTCCTTCCCGGGACCTCCCTCCCACCGGTTAGACCCCGACACATTAAATCTGTAGGGGGTGCCCACTGTCTCCCCGAGCAGGAAGAGCCAGCTGTCTGTGCGTACACTGTTACGCTCCTCATCTATCACCTGCGAAAAGAAATATTATTCCTACAAAAACTTCTGCTGTTGCTGCTATTGCTACTACGGCTACTACTACTACTTGGCCTGAATACTTTGGGAAAAATATCTAACTGTGATTTCTCTG
This sequence comes from Scartelaos histophorus, assembly GCA_000787155.1. Classification (NCBI taxonomy): domain Eukaryota; kingdom Metazoa; phylum Chordata; class Actinopteri; order Gobiiformes; family Gobiidae; genus Scartelaos; species Scartelaos histophorus. The sequence continues at coordinate 28,314 of JACN01130904.1, read as the reverse complement.
ACAAGCATTGCAAATTATTTAGATTTATGATGTGTCCTTTAATAATACCATAAAATACCAAATAATAGTCAGCATGTTTATTTGGTTCAATCACTCAACAGACCAGGCATTAATTTCAGACCAGGCCGCAATTCGGGGCAGGTGATTAATTCCTTCCTCACAAAAAATCTTGCTCAGCAAACTGGGAAGTTATGGTGCTCAAATTTTTTTAACCAGTATGACTACAATTTACATTTTTTACAGGAAGGCTCAGAGAAGGTGTTGCCGTTATATGATGGCGACTGCTTTGCTTACCTTTTTGGCACAATTCCTGCTGTTATACAATGGCCTGGTGACTATTTTGCATACCTTCTCGGCATGATTTCCTGCTGCCTCGTCCCAGCCTTTCCTCGTCCCTTTGCCACAACTTTCCTCTTGTACCACAGCAGCTACTGTGATGCTGGCTTCCTCTAAATTGCCAAACTGAAGCAATATTACTACTAAAAACTGCTTCCATTTCCTGCCGACTAAGTTGTGCCATCTTTCTTTTTTATGATAAGAATATAGATTATCCATTCCGAGTCACACAACCAGTCTCGACAGGACTGAACTGATGAAGTCAAACTGCTATTATGTAGGTGGTAAACATCATGCAAAGCAAAACAGGGGAAGAAAACCAGCATCTTATTCCTATTTTTTTAATACAGTAAACTCATGGATCTATTCAAATAATAATCTATTAAAATAACGATAGATGATCGACTTTGCATTTATTTGGAACCAGGGGTTATTTATCAAAATATACACCTGCAACCGGCGTTTTAAGGGGACGCTGGTCAGGTTAATTGAAATATGGATATTATTTGGTATTTTACAGTAGTTTAAAACTGTTCCAAGTTTTGAATTGGCAAAAGATTGAACCTAATGCAAGAATCACGCTTCCGAACATAACATGTACAAACCTAAAATACAGGGTTAGAGGTTTTTATGCAGAATAAATTGAAAGAATTAATGAATGAATCATTGCATTTCTATAGCACCTTTCAAGACACCCAAAACGCTTTACAGTTTATTGTTCATTCACTACACACTCCACCATCTGATGGAAGCGAGGCTGCCAATCTGCCTCATCGGCCCCTCCGACTACCACCTACACTCACTCCACCTACAATGCCCAGTAAGAAATTGAAGTGTCTTGCCTGTGGACACAACAGTTTTTGCCACTGGCGTTCCACTGTGGCACCTGGTGTTCCCAGTGGTCTCTCAAACAAGTACTACCCAGGCCCGGGTCTGCTTAGCTTCTGAGATCTAACATGAGTAGACTTTTTGACAAGCTGGTATGGCCACAAAACAGACTATTTTGTTATTTGTGATTAAGGTACTACAAAAAACTGCAGCATTGGCAATTTGCTCATTTTGACCATTCAAATTGCAATTTCGATTTTGTTTGCAATTAATCTTACAGCACCAGATACTGCTACAGCTAAAGCTATCCGAGCACATGCTTTTAAGCTCCTTGTTGATCACACTTCAAGACAGTGAGGTGCAGATTTTTGAAACAGAGAAAAATGTTGTGAGAGTGTGAAGGAAGCTATTTTTGTGAAGTAATGTGGCCAAACCTTCTTGACAAAGCCTGATCTTGTCAGATCTCAGAAGCTAAGTAGGGCTGGGCTTGGTTAGTACATGGATTGAAGAACCCTGGAAAAACCAGGTCCAACATTGAAGCAGCAGTGGTAAAAACTTGACACATTGCCAAGTATGAATGTGGTGGGTGAGTGAGCGTTGGCTGCAGTAGGAGGGGTCAGTGACACAGCGTGGTGGCCTTGCTTCCATCAGTCTGCAACAGGGCAGCTATGGCTACATTAGTACATTAGTAGCTTACCTCCAGTGAAGTGATAATGAATAATGCAATGTAAAAGACCCCCACATAAGCTGAATGCATTATTATTAAACCCTGTTTAAATAGAAATGGTTGAGAAAAACTTCTGTTTAAAACAGCTACCTAAAACCTCAGCTCAAGGTTCCTCGCTTCTCAGTACATTCAGATTGAAAATAGCTTCTGGAAGGCAGTAGAAACCCAACACAGTGTGCAGATGACTACCTTTAAAATTCTTTCTAGCATGGACCACTCCTGCACAAATGAGGGATTACATCAAATAGTGTATACCCTCTAACTACTATTACTAGTACTACTACTTTGTGCATGCAGAGTACGTGAGTTGTAGCAGTACCTCGTAGTCCCCAATGCTGTACCAGATGCAGGCGAGCCAGTGAGCAGCGAGTCCGAACACGCAAACAAGAAGAACCAGGACCGCTGCACCATACTCGATGTAGTGATCAAGTTTACGAGCCACACGACCCAAACGAAGCAATCGGACCACCTTAAGAGAACTGAAGAGGGAGCTGATGCCCTACGGAGAGAGAACCGGATCAGAACCAGGACCAAACCAGGACTACACCAAGACTAAATCAGGACTAAAGGAAGACGAAACCAGGACTAGACCAGGACTGAACCAGGACTAGAACAGGACTGAAGAAAAACAGTGAATTTATCATGGAGTTATATAGGCCCATGTCCTCCATCTGAAAATACATCAAATTGCAGAACATTACCTCTTAGATATGTCATTAATTTCAGAGTTCTAGGCTAAAGCAGCTGTGGTGTTTATGGTTCTGCTCATTCACTGCTCCATTCTGTGTCAATACAAACACTGTGCTCTAAATGTGCTCCATCTGAAATCAATACAACTATTAAGTCTGCACTGGCTCTGAACAAAGTGAACACTGTAAGCAATGCTCTCATTCACAAACACAAGAGCAGGACGCACAGAGGTGGTTTCAACTAAAGGAAGAACCATAGACATAAGAAAACACATTCTCTGTATTTACTTGTTTAGCACATGTTGAACAGAGAAATTCAAGTTTTTCCTGCAGCAAACTGTTATAGTTTTGCTGCAACATTTACACTGCACTTCTCAGTCACTTTTGTCTCAGTCGAAGGTCTCAGTGTAGACACATTTCCTGTGTCAAGTGCATAGACTGTATAAAAGAAGTGGACTAAGCGAGTGTGACGTCACCCATAGCGTCCAGCGTCACTCCTAATGATAACAGTTAGAAGTATGAATAAAAAGGATTTTTTTTGTCTGACAAAATAGAAAAAAAAATCAGGATCATGTAGAGCGGGTTAATAAGAACATTTTAAGATCAAAATGAGGAGGGTCACTGCAGCAGGTACAGAGAAATGGGCAACAAGATCCTAATGTGAATCAACAGGAGCCAGGGTCAGAAGGAGCTAGAAAGGCCACTTGGTGCTTCCTATTTGGTTCGTGGCAGCTACCGCGTTAGCTATGTCCATTTATATATACGATCTATGGTCGGGGGGGCAATTTGAGGAAAGGAAGAGCCAAAAGTGTCCCTCCTCTGTGTCTTGCAACATCACAGCAGTGTCCAGGGGGAATCAGGTGAACACAACAGGAAAGGCCTTGTGCTTATTCCGCTCTGATGTTTCACTTGGTGTTCAAATGGTTCATTCACATTTGTTGCCACATATAGTGTAAAAAGCCTGTGGTATCTCAAATGTCCATAGCTAGTTCCTTCCTTCAAACATAATTTGTTGCAATCCCTTGGGTTCATTCCCTCAAAGTATTTTCTCTGAAGGTCTTCTGCTACATATGGTGTAAAAAGCCTGTAGCATATCAATTGTCCATAGCTAGTTCCTTAGCTAGGCTCTTGCACAGTCTATGTGGGTAAGGGAAAACAGCTACACAACTAATTTAACAAAATTCAGCAGTCCCTTACTTGTGTCCTTTGAACTGAACTTAATGGTGTACTGTGAAATATTACAAACAAAGCAATAATGTCATCACAGAGGCGCTACCCATGAAAGCTGTAAGTGTATCTTTTGAAAAATGACTTTTATTTTTGTTGAAAATAAAATGTTATTGTCTAACAAAGTGTTTTTTGTTTGTCTGTTTGTTTTTTCATTTTCATTGTGGTTTTGAATGTGGTAGTATATCTCTCACTCACCACCTCATCTTTCAATAAAGACGTTCCTCTTTACAATGTGCTACAGCTGTTTGACCTTAGGGACACCATAGTAAAAAAAGCACTCAGCAAATTAAAGCCGCTACTGTGCATTTCAATAGGCTAACCACTGCTACAATGACACACTCCACTCAGAGCGATCAGGAGTCTAACCCACAACCTACATATTTAGTCCAGGCTCAATCCGAGTAAAGACTTTGTTTGTTTGTTTGTTTGTTTTACCTTTACTAATCCTAGGTTATTTAGTCCTGGTTTAGCCCAGGTTCAGATGTAGTTTAGTTCTTGTTAGTTTAGTGTTTTAGTCCACTCTTAATACTCTCAATAGTTCAGTTCTGGTCTTGTCCTGGTCCTGGTATAGTCCAGGATTAAATTTATTCTTGGTTTAGGCCAGGTTTTGACTTGTTTTAGTCCTGGTACAGTCCTGATTTAGTCCTGGTTTATTTATTACTTAGCCCTGTTTTCGTTGTGTTTTAGTCCTTCTTTAATTGTGTTTTAGCCCACAGTTATTTCTGGTTTAGCCCTGATGTAGTTTTAACTTAGTCCTGGTTTAATCCTGTTTAGTCCTCCTTAAGTTTTGATTTAGTCCTGTTTTAGTCCTAGTCCTAGTCCTTGTCCTCTCACCTCATCCACATTCTCAAAGGCGTTGATGACATCATAGGGCAGACAGGACAGCAGATCGATCACAAACCAGGTCTTCACGTAGTTCATTCGGATCAGCTTCGGGTCAGATATCACTTCTCCGGCAGGACCTACGAACGTGGTATGGAAGTTCAGAACAATGTCCACCAGGAATATGACGTCGACCACGCTGTCCACCACAAGCCAGGTCACGTTGTTCTGTTTGGTCTTGAAGGACACGTTGTATGGGACCATTATAGCCGTGTAGAAGGTGAGGATGAGGATGACCCAGTCCCACGTGGTCTTAAAGAGGCAGTAGTGGAGGATGATGTGAGGAGGGGTCTTGGGGGTTTCCTGTTTGTACTGAGGGAGGATGTCGGAGCCCAGCTGAAGAACCTGCAGACAGGAACTGCAGGTCAGGTATAGACAGAAGAATTAAAGATGCACTGTGAATTTAAGGTGCAACTTTTCTAGTGAAGGATTTGCTACCTGCATGTCTACATTGTGATGTTTTAGCTTCACTAATTTATGATTGATTATAATGTTGTGTCTTTGTCAAAAATGCACAGTGTTCTGTTTCATTTACAGATGTTTAATACACAAATACTGCACATTTAGGCTGTGTGCTTCTCTCACAAAGAAAATACTCTCAAACTCCACATCCCTTCTCTAGAATAATTTGGATGATTTGCGTCTCTGGAATTATCAAACTCTGAAGACACAGCAATTGTTTCAGCCTTGTTGAAACTTCTTATTTTCTTGGTGCACTAGAAGATATTGATGGCTTTCTCTAGTAAACTGAACTGAACAGCAGGTAAAACAAAAACATGCAGCAAAAGCAGTTCAACAGAGACCAACTACCACTTAATGACATCACAAGGTGGAACAGACTGTGACTATTTCATTATGCAATGAAGGTACAGGGGCAATGCAGTGTTACTTTGGAGGGTCTCAGGCTGAAAAGTCTGACAACCCCTAGTTTCTTGGAGACAATCACATGTCTATATTACAAGTCAGATCTGGGCAAGGCAACCCTGCTCACAGTAATATTTTGAAAGTGGAAAAAAGAGAAACCTCAAGGACCACAGTGAAGAAGAGATCCACTCTCACAGAGTGCATCTGCAGGCTGCAGATATGTCCAGGACAAATGTGCATCCATTTGCAGATAAAATTCAAATTTGTGGGTCCAGAGCCCATTCAGGATTAGGGGACAGAGGGGGACTCATCCAGAATAAGGTAGGGGTAATATTAAGGCATAATCCTAATCTGTCCAGAAGGAAGAAGTAGTGCTGCTATATAGTGTGGTCCTAGTCTAGTCCAGGTTTAGTCCTAGTTTTGAACCTGGCCTTGTTTTTAATTTGACATGAAATATTTGTGGTGTACATCTCCCATGAGTCTAAATGTGGCACTGGTTTATAGCTGTATTCCCGAAACTGTTTGGACCTGGGATGAGGAAAGACTCGCTCTCCTTCCTCTCTCTCTGTCTTCCTTGCTTTCTGCTCTCTCTCCATTCCTTTACTAAATGTGAGTAGTTCATGCATTAAATATTAAGAGTAAAGCAAAAGTCAGTACAGAGTAAATACACTTAAAGATGAATGAAGTATAGGGTAGTGTGTACACTGCACAGTAGCTGTAGTAGCATCTATTAAAAAAAAAAAAAAAGTAGTAGAAATCAGAACTAGTGAATCATGAGTTTAATCTGCCTGTATACCAAAAATCTTCAGCTAACCAATTCAATATACTTATCCTTTCTGCTACTGTCCAATATTAATCCTCATAAAATGAATGAAAAAGAGTAGTTGATTAATACAAATTTAGGTCAACTATGATTCCATTGACTGATTAATCGACTAAATGACTACTGTCCAACACAGAGTTTAGAGACTGATCTAAAAAAATTATACTCCTGAAAATACTGAAGAGTAAAATACTACCTAACCAATATATGCAACATGAATATTGTCCAGAAGGCAAATCCTATTAGAATGAAAGTCACCGATTGCTCCAAAAGCCCCACAGTGGCTAAGTGACCTCATGTAATGTTGTTTCTTGACCTTGAAAAAAAGAAAATGACCTGAGAGGCCAACCATCTAATTTTACACTGTGTGGGGCTCTTCAATAAAATATTCAAAACCTTTCAAGTCGATATAACTTTATAGCCTTCACAAGAAGGTGTCACAGCAAATTTCCATTTAGGCATGTGCCTTCTAGACTAGGGTGCTTCTACTGGTACAAATGGGAAAACAATTTTACAGCGCAGACTGTTACTTATATATAATCTGTAAAAGCAGAGACTTAATCCATGCATCATAAACTGGTGTGCCATGGGCTTCAAACATATTCTATCCTGATATCCTGATATAAGATCTACACTACACTACCCTACTGTTGACAGCATCAATACGTATAAATCTGTAAATCCATGTGCAGGCATCTGTGCATATTTGTGCTGTTAAAAGTACTGTAGTTTAATAGTGTTTGTAATGATATTGTAGTAATGAAAGTCTGTGGATGTGAAAATATCAGTAATATAGAACAATGGCAGAACAATTGTACCTCTGCCAGTCTGGAGTGCTTGTGCACGTTCTCTCCTTTGTGAACGGCCGGGGCGAGCTGCTGCAGGACTCCTCTGCTACTGGTGAGAGCACGTGTCAGACGAGCAAATTTACCCCAACCTGAGAATATATGAGAGGAAAATTACTATAACTACAATTACTAATCACTGGTACTACACTGTAACCTGGGAATATACCAAAAGTAGTATTACTACTTCTTGGGTTTGTCAAAAGTATTGAAAATCAGATACTAATCAATACTAAGAGTAGTATCAAAACTAGATACTCACATGAGCAGGTATTGATCTAAAAAAGTCACATTCACAGGACAAAAATTAACCTATTATGGATTCATCCAATTCCTTGAAAGGGGTTGGACATGCCATTTCTCTGGTGTTACCCACGGGGGAGAGGCTGTGGGCTGATGTGAGCTTAGTCATAGCCCCACATCTCCACATACCCCAGAGAATGAGAAGCATCCCTATGCCTATGGATTAGGGACAGGTCTCTAATTGTTGTGTGAACCTACAGGCCAAACAGCAGTGCAGAGTACACAGCCTTCCTGAAGAATCTGGGAAGGGTAATAAACAGTGCACCAACCTGTTCTACTGAGGACTTCAACGCCCACAACAGCAACATCTGGAGAAGGGTGATCAGGAAAAGAAGCCTCCCTGTTCTGAGTGGTGTACTGTTACTGGACTTCTGTGCTAGTTACAGTTTGTCCATAACAAACACCATGTCCCAGCACAAGGGTGTCCATCAGTGCACGTGGCACCAGCACACTCCACCAAAGGCCAATCACTGACATTATCGACATGTCATCTGACCATTGGCCATGTGTCTTGGACTCTTGGGGGAAGAGATGGGCAGAGCTGATTTAGATTGTTGGTAGAGGAGAAAGCCAGACAGACTTGGTAGGCTCAAGTGTATCATGACATGGAGTCCACCCCACCTCTATTATCTTTGCAGTCACTCATAGCTGTGGTTATAAGGTCTCCAGTGCTGGTCAGTCCTGGCGTAGGACACCAGGACACCAAGTAAGGGTTGAGGAAGGAGTTCTATCAAGCTCTGCTGAGAGATCAAATAAAAAGTTGGAGCTGGGAGAAGTTCAAGGAGACCATGGAGGAAGACCATCAATCAGCCTCAAAAAAATTTATGGCAAACAATCCGATGCCTAAGGGTGAAAAAGCAATGCTCCACACCGTGCCCTGCTCAGTCTCCCTGTTAATGTCTATTCCAGTGTACTGCAGAGAAAAATCTGGCCCATAGTCATACTTCAGATTCAGGATGAGCACCAGGAGTTCAGAACTTTGGAACAGCTCTATACACTTGTGTGCATGAGGATTCATGGGAGTTTGCTCAACCAGTTTGACCGTGTCTCTCATGGTATCCTTAAGGGGTTGCCCCAGGGGTATGGGGTCTCGGGCCCTGTGCTAAAGGCTGGGCAGCCCCAGCACAGAAGCAAGAGCTGTGTTTGTATTGCCAACCGTAAGTCAGAGATGTTCCCAGTGAACCCAACCAGGGCCTCCCTTTGCCTCCAGTTCTGTTCATTGAATTTCAGAGGTTGGAGAGTGGCTGGTTTGTAGACTGCATAATCTAATCTTTGATGTTTGCAAATAATGCAACAGGCACTGGGGTGGTTTGCAGCCAAGTGTATATTGAACTGTATTAGAACAAGTATAAGACCAAATAGACTAGTATACATCTATGGACAACTATAGAATATACCTGGATAACTGAAGGATTACATAGCTATCTAGATAAGACTGTATGGTAATATAAAAGATACTATGATTTCAAAACATACAAAATCATACAAAAACATTCAGGTTGTCTTCTTATGGACATTAAATTCTTGGGTTAGCTGCTAGCCATCTTTAGAACAGTTCTGATGATGGCTAGTAGTAGACCACAGAAACATGTCAACAAGATAACTACAGGTCCTGCGGTACTGTCTTGTACTGAACTGTACTGAACCCAAAAAGTTATTACTTTATTGTTGAAAGTCACATTCTATTATGTCAGTAAAGAGTGTTTGTGGTCAGAATTGGTACTGAGTTTCAAGTCTATTCTTTAGTATCAAAATCAAGTTATCGTGACAGTACCAGTACTACTACTACTACTACTACTACTACTACTACTACTACTACTACTACAACTTTTTACCCCAAACTAGAAATATTAGAAGAAAATACAACTTTTTACTACTAAGCTGCTACTAAAATTGTATACCCCAAAGTTGGAATATAGAGGAGGAGTTACTGTAGTAGGAGCAGCATTAGTAGTAGCAGTCAAGTTAAGTCAAATCAAACTATATTCCTATAGCACATTGAAGCAAGGAGTAGTATTACTTACTTTTTGTAGCCTCATCCTCGATTGGCTGCTTGAAGGCTGTGATGTCGCTGAAGGTGCAAAGGAACAGAACCACTTTGTCCTGTTCGTTTCTGATGGGAGCGATTTTCACAAAGAACCAAACAGGAAGACCTACATGAAAACATGAAGTATAACTATCTCTTGCATACCCAAAACACAAGACAAAATACACTAAAATCTCAAAAATTCTCACATAATCTTTGAAAATGTGCTCTACTGCATAATGTTGGAACTGTTGTGAAATTGCATCATGTCACTATCAGCAGTATAAGTCCTTGTAGTAACAGCAGTAGTAGCAGAGTAGTTGTAGTAATAGAAATAGTAGTGGTAGCAGTAACAGTAGTACTCACGGTTCTTCTTGTACATGAGGATCTCAAAGGAGTTCATCTCATAGTTTTCAAACGTCTGTCGCACTTTCTCACTGGTCTCTTTATCCGTCAATTCCCCATACATGAAACTAAACACACACACACAAAAAAAAAGATCACAAGTCTCAACACTAAAATTCACTCTTTTGGTTTGTGAATGTCTCTGGTAAGTTGATATTCCTGTATAACCCTATGGAAGACTCACTGTTTTAATATTACAAAAATATAAGAAACATCCAAATTCATGATTGTCTGGCTCCACAATCCTGACAAAATCACATCAAAAACATATCTTTGAGGTTGAATAATTTTCTAATCACTTTCTAAAATTCACAGTAAGAATGTGTGTTTTTCAAGGCATTTTAAGGAATAAAATATCTGTAATTGATGCAAATGCAAGATAGGTTTAATGCCATACTATGGAACATTACGGGCAAACCAATATACTGTATATCCTCAACCAGAAAAGTTATATAGTACAAAACAGAGTCAAATACGGCTGTATCACTTGTAGTTTACTTTAGATCCTGAGATAAACTTCTAAACTAAAAGGACACATTTTCTCCCTGTGGACTTGTTCTGTCCTGTTTTTAAATTAAATAAAAGCTATGCTCAAACGCCCCAGATCTGTGTCCTCAGGGAAGTCCTTTTAATTAAAATAATGTATCATTCAAAGCAGAAACACTGCATACATTTTACTTAAGTTTTTACATCTTTGCTACATCAGCACTTCAAGTTGTTACGACAAATGAAGGAAGATTCATAAAACTGTATTTGAGTCTACTGAAGGTGAGTGGATTTTAAAGTGCCTATATTACACAAATGTTGATCTATGTTATATTGTCTCCTCATCAAAAACATATCTGAAGGTTTTTTTCACACAACACAAATCCTGCATATGGCTGCTCTTTGATTTAATCAACTGAGTAATCTGCAGCCATAGCACTGCCAAACATTCAACCCACAGCTATTGTAAAAAGGCAACAACTGAATGCCATACTAATGTATTGTATAGTAAAGCAGTTCAATTAAGGCTAAAAATACTTTAAAGATCCCAGATAATGATATCACAAGTTGAAACAGAGCATTTTGAGCTTGGGTAGCACCAAAATTTGGTTGTGCAACCAAATTTCCAAAAATGAAACTCAACTCCAAATTTGCTAACATGACTGCTAGCCTCAATAGGCTTCATTTGGCTGGAGACAAACCGCTATGGGTGACATCATTCTCCTGTAGTCCACTTTTTTGTACAGTTTATGGGAACAACCAAAGAGCTGTAGAAAACTAATGCATTATTATAAAGGATTTACTGAAGCAGAATAAATTAGATCTGTGTCATCTGCATCCAGTGAATGGAGTAGAGGATGCAGAGAGGAAAGGGTCAGATGGAGAGTTACCTGCAGGTGGAGCTCTTCTGCATCACTTCAGCCCTGTGGTATCCGGACAGTTTACAGAATCCATCGTTGCTGTAGACGATGGGCCAGTCCACGATCTGAGCATTTCCCAGCACAAAGTTTGTGTCTGGGAAAGAGATCCAGACAAGACCTGGTTTAAACCTGGCTTAGACTTGCCGGCTGTTGTTTTTATTAATTGGTCTATAGCAGAGCTGGGTATTGCCAAGTACCTCACAATACAATACATATCCTGATACAGGTTCTGATACTCAGAGCTTGATAAGATACGTCCTGACACATGGATATCATATAGATACACGAATATGCCACATGGCAATATAAAAGAAAGTACAACAATTTAATGACATTCTATTCAATAAATAAAGACTGTATTTTATTATTATCATCATCATCATCATTATGGTATCAGTAGACTCGATTCCTTAGTATCAAGATAGGCAAATACTCATGTAAAAGGACAGTGAATGCAAAGAAATAGATGTAGTTGGAGAGTTCGCTGGATCACCACTGAAGTGAAATAACAATCAGGTGCCCTCATGAAGTCGAAAAACGTTGGCGTTTGACATGAAATAAAATAATAGAAAAGCATATCAGAGTGCCTCAGATCTCTTCTTTCATAAAGGTACAACTACATGCACCCAGCAGACAAGTACTGGTTCCAGCCTGATCTGTTTTAAACCACAATCTGCATATTCTATAAGTTAAGAGATGCAGTGCCGTTAAATGTGTTTGCCGAAAGGAGCAGATTACTCATTTACAATAATTTACAAGGTTTAAAGATTTACTCAAAAAACAAACAAACAGATAAACAAACAAACAAAAACATTACTCAATTATAGGAATGTGAGTATTTGTAATTAGTTACTTTCCAACCTGGTATATAGTTGTATCATGAGTACAGCCCTAGAGTCTTAGTGAATGAAACTGACTAATTATTTGATTTAGATTAAAAGTATTTATATGGACAACAGCAAAAAGGAGAAGAGACAGTGTAAGCCTTCTCTGTATAAATAGTTGTTTTTGCATTGCCTCCCCACGCCCCTTTAGAATCGCCAAATCAATGACAATAATTTCTTTAGTTTACTGCAGTTGTATTTTGTCAATTAGGTGTAAAATTATTAAATTAATTAAATGCTGAAACATTTTTAATAATTAATCTTAAACGCATAGTGACGCGAGGACATGTTTTTACCCCTGTCACTGTCACATAATCAGGACACAAACAATAAACCATTAACTCAAGGAACGGAGAACTAAATGACTCAACCTGAACAGAACCAGGATTAAATCAGGGCCAGGACCAGACCAGACTGAAATACAAGGCAGGTGTAAACCCGGGACCACTGGGTCCAGACTCATAAACAGAATCTTGACAGTGACACATGCGGGTTCCTGACGCACGAGCCCTTCCATCACACCCAAACACACACAGCCCACGCACTCACGCGCACAGACAGAGGCACGCGCGCCAGCACTTACACACACATTTCCATACACGCGCACAGACGCGTCTTGTGCGCGAACACTCACCGCTGGACCTGCGCACCACGTTCTCCAGGAAGGTGTTCTGCGGTGCTACGAGCCCGCGCCGTCCTCCCGCCATCCTGCCGCCGCACGCGCGCTGTGCCCTGGAGCACGAGCCTCACATCATGATGAACATCTTCCTCCTGCTCATCTCTGTCTACATCACCATCTTCTTTCTCACATCCTCTATGAGCGGCGCGAGTTACTGCTGCTCCGGCCCCACGCGTCTGTACCTGCCTCCGCGAGCGCAGCAGAACGAGCTCAGCTGGAGGCAGCCGATTGGCAGATGGCAACGGCGAGAGGGCGAGGGAGCGAGGGAGGGGCACGAATCTCCAGAACAGAGAGAGAGAGAGAGAGATTGGGGGGAGAGACAGAGAGAGAGAGACAGACAGAGAGAGAGAGAGAGAGAGAGATTGGGGGGAGAGACAGAGAGAGAGAGACAGACAGAGAGAGAGAGAGAGAGAGAGATTGGGGGGAGAGACAGAGAGAGAGAGACAGACAGAGAGAGAGAGAGAGAGAGAGATGGGCTGGAGGGTGAGGGAGTTGCTCAAACTCAGGTTTCTCACAAACAAATGCTTTAAGGCTTTTCCTCTAAAGACAAAATAAACCCACAGCAACACGTGGTTCATTTGTTGCTACACTAAACTACTGTGTGACTCAGCTCTGCTTAGACATTGATATTGATGGTTTAATAATAACCATCCTACAGGCTTTGAGCTCCACAGCAGCCACAGGGCAAACTGAGGCAGAGGTGGCTGCCATAAGCACTTTTATACACTTTTAAACTGACTTCAGTTCTAACTAAAAAGATAATGAATAAATGTACAAATGCATACATATACAAAAAACTCATGGATGAAGTGTTGGCTCTGCACTGGATATCTTTTAAAATGACCAGAGCAGTCCTCCACTTCCAGTAAAATGAAAATGACTCTATATGCCAAATGCGGGATGACAAGCAAAAGTCTTTGAACGAAGGATGGACATAATAGAGGATGGACATAATAGAGTAGAGGGACTCAGATTTGGAGAATGCCACGGTCATGAGCAAGCCTGTAGTAGTGCTCTGGAGGCCCAGTTTCAGAAATCTCTGGAGAGACGGGAAAGTTGAGAGAACCAGAGTCAAAGACATAACATAAGAATCATTGCAAGAGGATGTAGAGGGTGTCTCATGAACTTTTTTCAAAAGTAGATACCAAAGGTATGGGCCTGCAGGCTTCAGTGGAGTAGTGTGACCATTAAATCACAGAGAGATACTGTGAAGGATGTGAGTTCCATGCCAGCTCTATCTCTGTTTTATCATAAAAAGTGGTCAAGTTAAAGCAGACCCTGTGAAGTTCAGGGCAGTTTCTGAGTGGCCTAGCTCACACACCAGGATACACTAGTAGACTGTTCAATGAGCAGGGGAGCTCTTCTGGCTCCTTCTAACCCTGGCTCCCATTGACTTACATTAGAATATTGTTGCCCCTCTCTCTGTAACTGCTGTGAGCCTCATTGTTTTATTCCGCTCTTTACTTCTGTTACTTTTATATAGTTGGGTCTAGCAGTAGCGTCCAATAGAAAAAGTCAGGGTTTTGGTTAGGGGTGTGGCTCATTAGTCCCATATCCTCTGCTGCACACAGTGTTTATTGTAAGCATTACTTATTCTATAGTCCACACAGCAATTGCACACCAGCAAAACAAAACAAAACACAGCAATCAAAGTGATAAATGCCCTGATTTGTGGAGGAAAAGTCCAAGGCAGTTTTTTGGTCCGAGTCTGCCCCTGGCTGTATGCGGTGAGGTCTTGGTCCTCTCCTTTTTTGCCATCCTGTAGTAAATTGCACCTTGTCTAGCCAACAGCATAATTTTAGTGGCCTGCTACAGATGCTGGCACTACAGGTTTCAAACCTTCTGGTCTCAAATTTCTAACCATTGCCAATTGTCCCTGGTCACATACAGAAGTAGACTGGATGACTGCTCTACCCCTCTTAAGCATCTTGACTATTGTAGACTTATTTTCAAAAGTTGCTCACTTTGTGGTCGTCTCTGGATTTCCCTCAGGTCATGAAACCACAGATCTCATGATGCAACATGTGTTCCATCTTCATAGTATCCCTGCTGATACTGCTTCCAACTGGGGCCTCCAGTTATTCTCTGGGTACCACTGTTTCTAGGTACCACAGCCTATTGTCTGGTTTCCATCGACAGACAAAGCGTCAGACCGAAAGGACCAATCAAGACCTGGAATCTGGTCTCTACTGTGTCGCCAGTCTTAACCCTTCATCCTGTAGTTCACTTACCTTGGGTAGAGTAGGCACATAACTCTTTAACTTAATCTGTTACTCTCCCCTTTTCAGAGCTCCATTGGATATCAACCTCATCTCCTGTCCATGGATGAGGTTAACATGACCAAACAAAGGACCAGTTGCTTCTGTCTTAATCTTATACTGTATAAAAAAGTGAACAAAAAGATGGTGACAAGCAAATTTGGAGCCAGAGTCCATTTTAGGAATATAAATTTACTGAATGACAAAAGGGTGAAATACATAAACCAGAATGTAGAGCAAGTTAATACAAATATTTTAAGTTCAAAATTATGTAAGCTGGATTCTTCAGTTGCAGAACGTAAGCGCTTTGTGCATTTGTGAACAGAGAAGATCCCTCTGCTTTTCTCTCAACCGGATGTAATGTGATTTTTTTTTTTACTTGTTCTGGAGCTGTGGTGCTTCAACATGACATTTGGCGATTTTGAACGCGTTCAAAAAAACACCAGTACCATTTAGAGCAGGTTAATACAAACATTTTAAGACCAAAATTGAAAAGTAGCAGTTACAGAGAGAGGGGCAACAATATTCCAGTGTAAGTCAAGGAGCCGGAAGAGCCCCCACGCTCACTTCCTATTTGGAACATGGAGGCTAGCATGTGTCCATTTTTATATACAGTCTATGATTCAAATGGACAGCCACTTTGGACTTGAGCTAGCTAATGCCTCTGACCTTCTTTTTTCTGACCAGTCTGTATTGTATTGTTTGGTTGCATTATTATGCAATAAAATGTTAAATAAAAATATAATAAAATACACCTCAGACTGGTAAAAGTTTGAAATCAGTATAAATTACTTTTCATTTACATTTGTACATTTATAATATTTACATCAAACAATGTTAACAGGCATCTACCAAAATCAGTTTATTGTTCCGTTCATTACTCAATTGTGACATTATTTAAGAGTTATAACCTTGTTTTACACCATGATTAAACCTGGTCTTAATACTCAGATAAGGTTTTTTGGAGGTTCTTGTATCGCTGAAGTTCTTGTTCAGGCACTGAAGGTTTAAAGTCTTTGACTGCGACAAAGAAATCCTCCATAGAAAGACACAAGGCAGAGTCCTCGCTTTCCAATTCTGAGAAGAGAAAGTGAGGAAAAAAGAGAGAGAGAGAGAAGAGAGCGACAAAGAGCAGGGAGATTTGGGAGAGAGAGGGAGAGGAGAAAGAAGGGAGAAGGGAGAGAGAGGAGGAGGGAGAGAGGGGAGTGAAGTAGGAGTGAGAAGGGAAAGGAGAGAGGAAATACAGAGCGATGGAAAGAAAGGAGAAAAAGAGGGGATATGCCACCCACATGTTATTGATTTGTTTATTTTAAATTATTCTAATAAGGTATAACGGTAGTTAGTTTTACTCTGTTCAATGAGGCAAATCTTCCTCTTGAGGGCACTGGTCATGGCATCACAGCAGAGGGCATACAGGTCGGCTCCTGTCATGTGACCAGGGCACTGGTCCAAGATGGCCTCTAGGTCCACACAGGGCGCCAAGTCAAACCTGGAGTACAGAGCATGGTAGTCTCATTAAAAAGCCCCCCCTGATGTATTCCCGTGTATTTAAGCAAAAATGTGCCTTGCCCCAGTACAGATATATTGTATACAAAGCTCTTGAGGTCAGAATAGCTGCTGTGTATAGTTTACATCTTATTATAAAGCATTTTATTGTCCCATAATCAGGATAATCAGTGTACTGTTAGCATGCTAGTTATAGTTAGCTTTATTGTCACGCCAAAACTCTGCTGTCTGAAAGTTGCAAAAAGTGCTTATAAACTCATCATGGTGAATAATGAGGAGGCTCTGAATGCATAATTGAGGAATGAGGAATAACTCTGGACCACTGAAACTGGTTTAAAATGGATTAGTCACATTAGAAAAACAAATGTTTCACAGTGGGGCTTTAACCCTGTTCTGCAAAGGAGCTTTTTAGACCATAGTTTTTTTAAGTACAGACTAGTTTTGCCAATAGACTTCTTAAGTGGAGTTTTAACTTTTACATATAAACATATGAATGAAAAATGCTCATTTTAAGCTCCAGTCTTAAATAATTCACATCATAATTAAAATGAGGAGAACTGACGTACTTCCTGAGAATGGCCCGTAGCACCTGCAGCTGAGAGCCTCGGTCTTCATTCACACCCACATATACCAGTTTGTCAAACCTACAAAAAAAAAACAAAATATACAAATATAATTCAAATAATAACTAAACTATCTACATTAGATTTCAATAGGTTAAAGGGACTATATCGTAAGATTTAAAATTCAAAAAATTATTATGTTTTAAAGTTATTAAAGTTATTAAAGTTACAAATTATAATACACAAATTAATAGGCAATTTATAAAGAAAAAAAGAAAAAATACAATGTCATCTAGATGAAGAAAAAAAGGGCTATTTTCACATTTTTCCCAAATTTTGTCAAAGTTACTCAGATCCATGGAGTTACTATTGCCCAAAGAGCCCAAAGGAAGTCCTCATCCGCATGTTTTCAAACATCTTCCAGTTTTGTGGCATAAGCATGAACAGAGCCTAATGACCCTCAAAGTGGAAAAACTCCACTTCCAAAAGGCACACGGGTATGGTCATCTGATTCGCTGAGGACTGTTGGTGGGACCCTGGACGCCTCATCACCAAACGAGACTCCGCTGGTGCCCTGCTTGGATTAACCCTGGTATTTCATGTTGGCTCGACCAGAGGAACTGATGCAGTAACCGTAATTTGCAGAAGGTGGCACATTAACTTAAAAATTGTGTCCCCTCCCCCAGTCAAACATTTAATAACTATAATGAGCTAGACCACTAGGCTGATTAAAGTTGAACCCCATATTTGACTATCTCACACTGTTAAACTTTGGCGCATAGCTGTTTGACTGAATGTCATAATGAGAACTTTGATTTGTTTAAATGCTTAACTTTTGTCTGTTCTTATAAAATAAACCACACCAAAGAATTCTGGTTTTAATGAAACAGCCCTGGCTGGTGAGACAAAATATCAGAAATATCAAATATCAGCAGTAGCATTAGTAGTCATAGTAGTAATGGTAGTACTCACCTCCCAGGCCTGAGCAGGGATTGGTCGATCAGATCCGGGCGGTTTGTGGCTCCAATCACAAAGACTCCAGACGACTGAAGGGAGTCTAGTTCAGACAGGAGCTGAGACACCACCCTGAAACAACCAGATGCCCCTCTATTAACACAAGGAGTGAGTCAAATACCCTCCCACTAAAATAAGAAAGAGTTAGAAGTCCTCCCTGCCTCCTGTATCTCTATGCCTCATATGCCTCCCCATGTGTCAAATGGCCTCTCCGAGTAGCGGATGCTCTCCCTTATCACAGACCTGTCCATGACTCCACCGCTGTCTCCACTGCGTCCTCTAGAGGGGGCCAGAGAGTCGAGTTCATCAAAGAACACCACGCAGGGGGCAGCAGCACGCGCCCGGGTAAAAACTGTACACAAACAGGGAGATGTAGAGAGGGTTATTACACTTGGGACACTATGAGCTATTAATATCACATCAGGTTTTTATACACATGGGTAGAGGACCTTTCATAATAAAGATACTTAATCAAAATGTGTTCTTGAAATCCAGTTGAGTCTCAGACCTTTGCGCACATTCTCCTCACTCTGGCCCACGTACATGTTGATCAGCTCTGGACCTTTGACACTGAAACAATAAAAAATAAAAATAAGATTCACCTATGAAATAAACCCGATCTAAACCTGTTCTAAACCCAATCTTGTACCTGAGAAAGTTCATTGTGCCTTCGGTGGCTACAGCTTTGGCGAGGAGGGTCTTCCCTGTGCCTGGAGGTCCGTACAGCAGGAGCCCGGTGCGGTTCAGGCCCAGAGACGTAAGCTCTGGTCGGGTCAGAGGCAGAGACACAGTGTCCAGGATCTGGGTCTTCACATCATGCAGACCACCAACATCCTCCCAGGACACACACGGGATCTGAGAGAAAACAAGCAAATCTGTAACACAGAAGGCATTGAAGAAAGACTGGGAGAAATAAATGTATTAACATAAAAATGGACACTGTTAAAAAAGCTGGTGGTCCTTTAAGAAGCAAAGCCTAAACCATTGAAGACTTTTGTTAAGAGAAGAGCCAGAAAAACTTCTAGGGGGTATTAATCGCTAATAAATTACATATTTAAAACACCATGTTACCTTTCATTGGTTTGAAAAAAGACAAACATTAAATATTACAGACCAAATATTAACATATTTTGAAATAACATGAGCAAAATAGACCCTGCCTCCAACTGACTTACATTGTGATCTTGTCGCCCTTCTCTCTGTAACTGCTGCTGTTAAATGTATTAACCCGCTCTACATGATCCAGATTTTTTTTTCAGTCCAAAAAACCCAATTAAACACCATTACATAGAGCCTGCCTCCAGATTCACTCCTGTATTTGAGCGGCGCTGAACGCTATGGGTGATGTCGCACTCACGTTTTTTTTTTTTAATACAGTCCCTATGTTATAGACCCAACAGTTCTGAGGGAGTGAGTTCTGACCTTTGGCGCCCCCACAGTCTGAGCCTGGGAATGCTGCAGAGTCCTGAGTGCTGAGCTGAAGTCCTGGTCCTGGAGACAGAGCCCAGAGAGAACCAGATCCTCCTCACTGTGTCCAGGACTAAGCAGAAACAAGAGAAACATCAGAACTGAGCAAAATGAGAAAAAAAGAGCTTCTGTTATATCAGTTGGCTGATATTTTCTTAATCAGTGTCCCACTAGACACCGCTGGTTTATAACATGGTCAGCAGACATGTTTTTTCTATTAATAATGATTTAGATCAATATTGTGATTTAAAATGTCTAAAAGTCCAAAGATAATGATCCATGGATGTCAAAGATTAAAACTACACAGCAGACATAAGTATGTCTTTACCAGATGTGTAGAAGTCTGTGACATGCCTCTCGACTCGCTTCAGCCACAAGAGCACTGAGGTCTCCCAACACCAAACCCTGAAGAGAGGAAAACATCAGATGCCCTCCCATCATCCTGTGTGTCAGATTCCCTGCATGCGTGTCAGATGCCCTCCCATAGTTACCGCTGTGACTTTGGCGAGATGGACCAGGTCTACATCTGGTCCCAGGTCGAGGTCTTGGGTCAGTCCTTGGACCATGGACCTCCTCTGCTCCTCCCCCGGGCTCTGCAGTGACACCTGGTGGAGGAAAAGTGGTACTGCAGGAGCACTGAGGTCTGCAGGTCGAGGCACAGTCGCAATCACCACCACACTGCAGGGAGAGCAAAGAGGACATGAGTATTATTGGATAGATTAGCCAGACTAACATTACTTCCAAATAATATTATTCAAGTAGTATAAAAAGTGCTAGTCAAATAAAACTAAAATAAAAATATTTTCATGTGAAGGACTAAACATTAAATATACCAGATTTTGTGCATTAAAGGACAAGCAAAAATGAAGAAACTAAGTCATACCTGAAGGAGTGGTACAAGAAACACAAATATTCAAATAATTTCACATAAAGCTTTAGTCACTTGTAGACATTAGTATCATTTCCATTTAGAGACCAAGCCTTACCAAAATATTTATTCAAGTAAAAGTATTGTTACATCAATAAAAATATTACTCAAGTACGAGTAAAAGTATGCTGCTAGAGAAGGACTCTGAGTAAATGTAACTCAGTACTACCCACCTCTTATTATAATAGGGTGGTAAATGTTGCAATTATGCATTTAGATAGTAGAATGTCTTTTGCAAAGAACAAAGAAACTTGGGTTTTTATAGAGAAAAGGCCTTGTCAAACCTGCAGTTTTGCCTTCTAAACATGATACTGTTGTAATGAACGGGATTATTGTATTAGTTTCTAAGTTCTTATTTCAGCTTTATCTCTAATGTTAATGCTCCAGGAATTATTTACCAAGTGTATTATTGAAACGTACTATTGGAGGAAAAAAATGACAACAGGACAGTATTTACCCTTCTGCTCTGCCACAGGGACTTCATTTTTGACACATATGTTCATATGTGGCAATACCCAGAAGAAGGGGCAGATATGTGGGTTATACTTTCGGATAGTTAGACCTGACCTCACCTGTTGGACAGTTAGACCTCACCTGTTGGACAGGCGCAGCAGCAGTTTTCCCAGAGTGCTTTGCAGTCGTCCCTGCTCAACTCCACCGGATCTGAGCAGCAGCTGTAGGTTCCTGAGCACCACCACACAGGGGCGCACTTCCTGTGCCCTGTCCAAGATGGCTGACATCTTCACCTCGGAGGCAGCGGGGGAGTCGGCGTGCAGAGACACGCAGTCCACCTAGAGTACATACACATCAGCTGAAGGACTGTCACACAGGCCTGTCACAATAACACCTTTTGAACTGTGATATATTGATTTTTAAAATATCATAATAAATGATTAATTAAATATTTTTTTCTACTTTCACAATAACCTTAAAGCAGTATAATTACAATAAACCCTTTTGAATCATATTTAACATATTTTGGCCAGCCAGTGTACTTAATACGATGAAACACTACTAGTTAATTCTAGTAGTAATAGTATTTGTAGTAGTAAAAGCATCAGTAGTAGCTGATGTAGTAACTGTAGCTAGTACTTTTAACAGATGTAGGTGCAGTCTGTGCGCTGCAGCTCGGATCACTGTCATTTTTCCAATTCCTCCAAGACCACAGAGAAGAACAGAGCACACACCCAGAGAGCTAAGGAAGAGAGGGGGAAAGAACTTGAAATAAACAATATATAGTACATAGTCTCTTCTTATAGCAGCCCTGCGTCAACCACTGCTCTAACCACTGAGCCCCAGCTAAAGCCAAGGCTAAACCTGGTCCAACTCAGGACTAAACCTGGTCTAAACCAGTGCTAATCTCAGCTCCTGTAGGTCAGACCTGTATGTAAAATGTGGGCTGATGATCTCACACAGATGCTCCACAGTCTGAGTCAGTCCTGGAGGGTCCACCTGGGTCCACATAGAAGCTTCACCCACACAGACAAAGGGGACAGGGCTATTAGTGGCCACACCCTGAAACACAAAGGGTAGGTTACTGTTTACAGGTGAAGAATCTGGGAATCAACCCAAAGACCTGCTGGCTTTGGCTGATAGTGCTTCAGTACTAAGCACTGTTTCACCAATACATATTTAAAGATAAATTACTAAATACACACAAGTTCTGTACTTTTAATCCAGGTCCTACATTATGTAAACCCAGCTCATGTGAACTTTTAGCAAAGTTATTATGCTACAACCTGATCAAAAACATACCTGGAGCTGTGTTTTGTATCATTCACACAAATTTAAATAATCCTGGATTTTCAGGATTTTTATTTTGAATATTTTAGTTTTACCTTTTGTTAAACTGAGAGTGTACAAAAGCTAAACACACAGGCTCTCTCTTCTCTGTAAGAGAAATCAAATTAAACTTGTAATTTGTATGGGTGTTAGAGAGTTACATCTGGATTCATAACCAGTAAAGGACCAGAGTTAGTGTTTCTAAATCTGTGATAGTTTCCATTATTACCATATAGAGAGAGGTGTGGTCCCTGTCAGACAGGTACAGTCCGGTCACCTCCACTTTGGCTGAACAGACCTTCTGCACTTTGAAATACAGCACCACAGCGCCCCTACAGGAGAGAAGGAAAACACTCAGATGAACCATTGTTCTGCCAGAACCACAAACTTTTAGAAAACTTTCCAAAGACTTGTGGGTCTGGAACTATATCCGATCTCCCCAATTTCAACTGAAACTGATTAAACTGATTAAACAGTCAAAGAGACGCATGGTCCGTTCATGTCAAAACAAAAAAGTGGAAAAAACAGCACAGAGGAGTGAAAACAGATTTCTTCAGAATCAACAACAACCAAATCAACAACCAAAGCACAAAACTTCTTTACCTCAGGTAAAAGAGTAATATATTTTGTTCTACAAATTAGTGGCTATGGTTGGACCAGTTGGAGGTTTTTCCTGCTTACCATTCTCGATTTGAACAAAATGTAGACGGGTCAGCCAAGTTGAATGTATGAAACAGAATAAAGAAAAAAGGTACCTGAGAACCCCCTCTGAGGACTGGACCAAGTCTGGGTGGTTCTGAACTGGGACGGACATCAGATCTCCTACTGACAACAATCTGCCATAGAGAGAGAAGATCAGAGAGAGTACCACAGTAACAAAATGCATTTATGTGCCCAATCTTTTATCTTCATGGATCAAAATGAATGCATATAATATAACAAATACGCTTCTTTTTCGTTAGACAGTAGACACTGTTATTTTCATTCAATAGCTGTACTTTCTTTTATGAGGCCTTATATCTGAGTAATCCATCAGCCTTCCAAGTGTGTTCCATAGTGCTCCATGGGCGTATACGAGTGGTCTTATATTTGTTCTGCTATAGCTCAAGGTCATTTAAAAGCTATTCGGGAGTGCTTCATTTCTATCCTGGGAATGTGACTCTTTTAGTATTGCTCAAATTAATATCTAGTTATAATACCAGTTTTAGTATAGATAAGTCTCTGTTTTTTTTTTTAACAGTTTTGACAACTCTGAATAGTGCACCTTTAAATTACTGACAGGTTCTATATTTACCTAGGTGTGTGGAAATACTCTTTCAGTATTTGGTTGTAGTTCAGAGTACTGCAGGAGTACAGTAGCGAGTGCACAGGTTGAAGGTGCAATTCAGACGCAAATGGAGGAGACGCAGCGAGAGAGGGAGTCTCAGAGCGTCCGGGAATCGAATCAGGAACCCAGCGCTAAAGAGGGTAGAGCAGCAGAGTGGTTAGCCCTCTCCTCCTTTCAATAAGAAGGTTGTGGGTTAGACTCCAGATTTCTGTGGAGTGTATTATTGTGGCAGAGTGGTTAGCGTGCAGTACCTTGATTCTCAGAGAAGTGGCATTGACAGGAAGAGACTCTCCCTCGCTGAGATTGAACCACAGCGTTGTTGAGATTAGTCCTGCCTCTTGACTGTTCACTTCCTGTTCACCTGCAATTGCCACGGAGACGAGGCGCTCCCTGACCCCGCCCCCTAATGACACGCGCACCCACTGATGGTTACACAGCCCGAGTTTGAGCATCAGGTGTTTAGGGAGGAACAGGGAGTGGTCAGGGGGAACGAGAGGCGGGAGAAGGGGGGAGACCAGGACATCCACATTGCACTCCATAGCCTGTGGGAGAGAGAGAAAGAAAGGTGGGGATCCATTAACTACTATGTCTCCATTTTCCAAATTAAAGGTGTTCCCAAGTCCAACAAATAGCCTGGTGTGTCACCTGGTTTCATAGGGATAAATAACTAATGCTATATAATGTAAAGGTTACATAGTGTATCTTTAATTATTATCTTCATGAAGATCAGTAGTTAACAGACAACCCACCAGAAAAGTTACATGCTGCATCTTCAAATAGTCTTGAGTGCCCACCTGTAGGATCCCGTTAAGCCCTGCCTCTAGCAACCTGCGCCGCTCCAGCAGAGACCGCCCGCTCAGCCCCTCTGACAACAGCGCAAAGTCCGAAACACACAGTTTGACTGGCCGAGAGGGAGATGGGGGCGGTGGCTGATGAGAGTCCGGCCAATCAGAGCAGTCGGCCAGCACCACACAGGTCTGAGGAGTGACCTGCCCTCTGGACACAGGGCTGCAGTCCAGAACCAGGAAGCCCAAGGTCTGAGGAGGACAAAAATACAACTACAAAATAGAATTGTGACTACTGTAAACGCACATTGTAAAAAAAACTCCAGGAGCATTTAAGAGAAGACTGAAATCTGAACTGACAAATTAAGACAAAAAGCTCCAATCCAGCTATTTCACTTCTGATAACTATTTTGATACTACAGCTTAGTCAATCTTTGCAGATGCCTGAAAAACTAATTCAAATATGTAGTAACTACAGAGCAGTTTTGTTTAAATAAAAGTAAAAAAATTAAGAGACTGACCATCAATGTATTTCTCAACTCAGCTAAATCGATATTTGAAAGCTGATATCTAATCTGACAAATCTTTGAGAATTTCTTTTGCATATTATCTGATACCAGTATCAGATTAGTGCATCACAAAGAATCCCATGCATTTCAGGACATGTTTGTTGAGGTTTAAACCACAGGTATAACAAGATTTTTTTTTATTTAAAAAAGTACATTTATTTTTGTCAGATTTGTCATATATTGTGCAGATTACAACACAAAACAATTGTGACTTCTGAAGGTTCTGTAAAGGACCAAAACAACAGCAGCAGTTGGTAAGTGTGTGGGTTTCAGACATCACTCACAACTTTCTATAGGCCAATATAATTTAAATTTTTTCTGCCTTTTTTGGTAGCACATGAGCAATGGAGGTTTGATCATGGCACAAAAAGATAGTGACAGAGACAGTGACAGAGTCTACAAAAAACCTGAGCTCCTGACCTGTGCTGTATCTGTGAGGAGGAGCGGCTTCCCTCTCTCCACCAACATCAGGGGCCCACAGCGATGCAGCAGCCAAGACACGAGGCTCTGATCCTGGGGACAGAGCCCAGATCCTCGCCTGAGACCCAACACCACTCGGTCCAAGGAGACAGGGTCCAGAGCCTGGACTGAGCCAGGACCCAGATCTGAATGAAGACTGAGGAACTGAGGACTCACCCACAATTGCAATACACTGTCTGAAAAGAGAGAGCAGGGGAGTCAGACTACACATGGTTTAGTCCTGGGTTGTGTGAAAAAGATTTTTTATTTAGTGAAATTCACTATGGGGAGATGTAAACTGATGCAGCAGCTTAAGGGAACTGTATAGTCTGTGCTTTAAAGTCTACTGAGCACGGTTATTGTAGGCTTGCTTTACAGTATAGAGTCAAGTATACGTTTTAAACAAAAGCTAGAGACCTAGATGAAACAAGTTCACTGCAGAGATCTTAATTCACCTAAAGGAGCACTACGTACTTTTCTGGTGAAGGGTCCACCACCTTTTTGCCTCCATGGAGATGGTAATTGTCTAGCCTGGAATAGTCCACAGTATGACACTAAATTTATCCATCTCCATGGAGGCAAGCGGGTGATATCGCCTGGCCAACGTGCAAGTCAGATCTGTGGAGAGGTAACGCCATAGGCTTCTGTGGAACATTTCTGGCAAAGCAATGTCCATGGAGACAAGAAGTTATGGTGCAACTTAATTCTGCACAATTAATGCGCGTTTAGAGTTGAACTATCCCTAAAATCCCTTTCTGATACGTTCTATTTCAGAGCTTGGATTCGTAATTTTAAACAACTTCCCCTCGGTCTCACCTGTGCGCCCTGCACCTCTCCACAGCTCCAGTTCGGTTCCGACGGCTCGCAGAAACACTCCCCGGGCTCTGCTGCTCTCTGCCCGGTGTGGAATGAACACCAGTGCGGTCTGGAGGTCGGTGTCCGCTCCATGACCCTCGCCAAGCAGAGTCTGGAGCTGAACGCGGGGTAGTAGCGCGTCTAGCGGACCGAAACCTGTGGGGAACGGGTCCAGCGCGCACAGCTCCGCCTGCGCCGCCATCACCGACCACGATTAGGGTTGCCAAATATTCTGAGAGAAACCAGGGACCGAGCTTTTGAAAAAACAGCTATAAATAAAATCTAAAACATTTTTTATCAGATTTAGTCATCAAAAAACAAACTTTTTAGTCTTAGTCTAAATATTTTAATTTCAACTCCCCGTTAGCTAGCCAAAAAAGAATTACTAACTAAATATCTGCAAGTCTGTATAACATTATTATCATGTAACAGACCTATTGGCTAAAGAACCTCTTTTCTGGCTTGAAAGAATTGCTAAAGAGCACCCCCAAAAACAACTCTAAATCTGAATGTGACTCTCCAAAACAGAAGCTCAAAGTCGCTGTACAGATGCATATCTGGCAACTCAGAGCGGCTTCTTCAGCAGTGGAGAGCAGAAGCTCTTCGCTTTACTACCGCCTGCTGGAACATCTCATTCACGATTTTGAAAACGAAACAAAACCAAAAAATAAAAAATAAAAAAAATATCACCAACAACATTCTCTTCCATCAGGTTTTTATTTCAATAAATTATACAAATCAAGCAAAAGGCAAAAAAATGTAATTTATTCTGGACTGTGATTGGTTACATTTAAAATAAGAGTCTATTTTTATACATAAGTATATCAGTGTGGTCCATGTGCCCTCGGTCATGACTAGAGCCACATCTAACATGATCATCCAATCAGATTTGTTTCAGAGATGCGTGTGAAGTAAAGCTCATTAAAGATCATTTATAAACAGAGTTTCAGGCATCTGCAGAAAGCTGCTATTTTTTTTTTAGTCCCTGTGATATCATTTTCCTTTATTTTTTCTTAATAAGCAGCCATATTTTTGTTTTGATATGCATGGACCACACGTTTCCTTGATTGGCTAATCAATCGTGTTGTCGATCTAAATTCTGGGGGATTCACCGATGACCAGAATCACAACTTCAGAAAATATTGGAGTATAGGCTTATAGTACAGGAAAATATTAGAGAATAGGCTTTAAACAGTTCCTCCTCAGTGCATCCCTTTCACTCAAAATGATATTACATTTGTTTTAAAATTCATAAAATTCTAGTTCAGTCTGTTGTCTGTTCTGAAGGTTGGCTTTGTCTCAAAGCTGCGACTGATTGGCCAGGGCTCCTAAGGGTGCGTTCTGATTGGACAGAACTCTTCATGGCCTTATTCATGATCCAGGTGAACAGGTGAACCGTGATGAAGGCCCCGCCCACAGCCCAGGGCCAGTTCTTCCTCAGCCAACTCTGAGAGCGCATTTCCCCTGGATCTGTAATTACAAACAACAACAAACAAACTTAATATCAGTACTTCATTCATACTAATTCTTTCTTTTGCCTTTCCCCACCAAATGCTTCACATCTTTAAGTGTAACTTAAAAGCGCAAGTTAAACCTGACATCAAAATGCTGTAGAATCCCGGTAAAAATCCCGGTTTAAAATAGAGCTGGACAGGACGATACTAGGGCTGCACGATATATCGAAAAAATATCGTCATCGCGATAATGGCACGTGCGATATCCACATCGCAAAGATGCGCGATATTTTTTAATTGTTTTATGTGTAAATCGTGAGTTCATTGCGTTCTGGAGTTCACAATTCCGACGCGCCCTTAAACGTAATGTTTTGCTAGCTAGAGCGAGGCAACGTGACACTCACAATGAGCAATTTTTGA